>JAECUM010095948.1:0-20201 GCA_016617855.1 Megalonaias nervosa | reverse complement strand
GAGGAATTTACTAATACGATCTAGTTCCCTCACTGCATCCTATAAAATAATTATAATATTATAATTTGAGGAGATGTAATTAAATTTTGTTAAAGTGTACTCGAAAGTTTTGCACTGTCACGAATAGAGCAGTATAAGCGTCACACTTGTCAAACCATGTCAGATATAGGGTAAAGTAGATTGTCATGACGTGTGAGATATGGTTAGAAATAGTTTGTCATGACGTGTGAGATATGGTTAGAAATAGTTTGTCATGACGTGTATGATATAGGTTGAAACAGTTTGTCTTGACCAGGTATAGGTTGAATTAGTGTAAAATGACGTGTCAAATATAGGTTGAAATGGTTTTGTTATCATTGTCAGATATAGGTTCAAATAGTTTGTCCTGACGTGTCAGATATAGGTTCAAATAGTTTGTCCTGACGTGTCAGATATAGGTTCAAATAGTTTGTCCTGACGTGTCAGATATAGGTTCAAATAGTTTGTCCTGACGTGTCAGATATAGGTTCAAATAGTTTGTCATGACGTGTCAGATATAGGTTCAAATAGTAACGAGTATACATGTAAAACATATTCTGACATATGCTGTTGCGCGCAAAGGGAACAATTTAATAAAAATAAAGTTTTCTAACAAGTCCTATTTACTTTGAAAATGCTTCAACTTGCACTACAAAATTCCTGACTCTAACAATAAGAATGTTATGTTAGGTTTCTTTTCCTTCTCCTTTTTCTTGTTACTGTTGTTGTTTGCCTTTCTAATAGTCATCATCATCGTCGTCATCATCGTCATCATCATCTATGTTACTTTTCTCGTATTTTCTATCTTATTTTCGTAATATACTATGATTTTGTACAGTTACAATTACCTCCTGTAAATCCTCATAAGACACGAAATGAATTGGATGCCTGCCCTTCTCCATTTCACGTTCCCAGGATGAAACATGATCAAACCAGGAAGAATATGCAACTAAAATATTCAGAAGAATGATGCTTGTTGATACATGGTTATATAACACTCAACAATATTAACGTCAATAAAACTGTCGTAATTTATTGATTTTGGAAAAATACGATAACCTTTCTTGATGCAATGTTTGAAACCATATCAATTAAATAACAGTATTCTGCATACAGTTCATATCTGAAACCACACAGTATACAATCTTATATCACATACAGAACTTGATGGTGTTCTTCATAACAACTCTACAAATCTTATTTGCCACGATGTTTCACAAGAACAATTTACAGCAATGTAGTCAACTTAATCATCGTTTAAGATTGTTTAATTGATGAATGGTAATTAATACCGTCCATAATACAATAATACAAAGACAAAGTCTATGACCTGAATCACATATACACATAATGTGATTCCATTAAATATTGCATGCGCTTTTTTGTCGACGCAACGCAGCAAATGATAATATAAATAATGCAACTCTGGGAATAACAAAAGGATTTTGTGTTGACATAAACCTTAAGAAGACTATATTAAAAGAAAGCCTTTCTCTGTTCTGTACATAAAACCTGAACATGTGATTGCTATATGCATGCAGCTCTTCGGTTTTCAACAGATACGGACAATACATGAAAAGAAAGAGAAAATTTCCGAAAAATGAAGATGACGATTCATGTCGTATAATTACCTTTTCCATTGATAAAAACTTTGAAAAATTCGCCCCATGTTCCTGCGTACTTTATTCTTCCCTCTTTCTGTACAAAACTGTAGAGAGAAACTGATACATCCTTTGGATTTCTCAGAATGTATATTATCTTCCCGTTCCGTTTAAGAAAAGAGTCTGGCAGTTGGTTGAATCTTAGATGAGACTGGAATACCCTTGGACAAGGAATAGAGTCCAAAACTTGGTCACATATGATCATCGGATCCAAAAAGTTAAACTTTGTAGTATGTTCTGTTGATCCGGCCACGAGCATATTCACCATTTCCATAATCCAGTGAGTTCCTGCAACAATAGGGCACATTGTAAGATCACAAAATAACAAAGATTGATTATATCAATGGTTTATCAATGCGGATTTAATTTCAATAAAGATTAGATTGATATTTAACGAAAATGCACTACTACATATTGTAACTGTAACAGCTATATAAATTTACGTTATTTGCTCTCGAAATTAAGATTTTCTAAAACTTCACCAGAAAATGGCAGTCAAAAATATTTCAAGCTATTTCGAAACAGCCCCTGTAAATGTACATGACAGTACAAGCGCATGTGTCTTCACACAACAGTCTTCATCATTTTAAACCATAGTGGTCACCGATGTTACAGATAAGCAACTGCAACTTTACAACGACGTGTTTTAGGATGTTATTTCAAAACTAAATAATGCATTGTTTGGACTTTGTCAGTTTTTTGGTGAAGTATTGA
Source organism: Megalonaias nervosa (assembly GCA_016617855.1). Classification (NCBI taxonomy): domain Eukaryota; kingdom Metazoa; phylum Mollusca; class Bivalvia; order Unionida; family Unionidae; genus Megalonaias; species Megalonaias nervosa. Next base: position 17,808 of record JAECUM010095948.1, on the reverse strand, counting down.
AAACTAACAAAAATAAATTGCTTGTTCAAGTGGCAGTTGATTAAATATATATATAATTATTTGTAATTACAATATTGTAATGTAGATCCTTTTATTAATTAGAATGAATTACAATGTATAGTTTTTGCGCTGCTCATGGGATGTCGAATGACCAAAATGCATGGCGTAATGACGAAAGAGGGCGCAAAAACATTAAGTCATTTGTATGATTACAGTTTCTTGAGGACGTGTATTTTCAGCCTGTATTTATGTTGAATAGCTTCGTAAATTATGGGACTGAATCACATGCAACAATGACAAAACAGCCAAGATCTGAGACACCAATGAAAAACAGTAAAGACCTTTGATACCAATGAAAAATAATTGAGACCTGAGATAACAGTGAAAAATAGCCACGACTTGAGACACCAGTGACAAATAGCTAAGACCTGAAACACCAATTACAAATAGCCAAGACTTGAGACACCAATGACAAATAGCCAAGACCGGGGACACCCTTTTTGTCCAGCATGCCTTTTTACTTTGCTAGAAATTAAAAAAATAACATTCATTTTAATTTATTTTTTTAAAATGTTCACGTCGATCTTAATCAAAGGTGTGGACGGATGTATAAACACACCGTAATATGGACGGACACTCACACGAATGTCAAGCTTCAACGAAAAACATAATGTAAGGGAAACATCATGTTCACGTGATTACCGATAAACTTTGTTAACCTACAATGTTAAGACTAAAATGTTGCTAATACTACCACTACAAAAAAACATACAACTCCCCCCCCCCCAAAAAAAACCAAGTCAAACTCATTCTGTCTGATACAACCATCATATATGTGGAGGAGAAATAATTTTCGATACATAATTAAATAAATATTTCATGGTTTTTAAAGTCATTTTCGCTGAAAGATGCAAAGTTTTAAACAGGAATACAACTACATAGAAAGTGCAACACATTTCAGCATTTTGAAGTTTAGTCCACAGGCAAACCTCTAGATTTGTAAATCAGTTCAAGATTTTCTTTAATGTTTTAAATTTAGCCGAAATAACTAAGCATCTATACTCTAATCATAACATTTGTGAATTAGTTAGAATAAAAAAGTTATAAAGGATAACCATGGAGTTGTATTTGCGTATATCATTGAATGGCAAATATATGTGCTTTGTTTAGATCTTTACTTAATATGGATGAATTAAATCTCAGTTTATACACGCTCTGTTGGTAAGATTAAAAAAAAAAAATATATATATATATATATATATATATATATATATATATATATATATATATATATATATATATATGTGTGTGTGTGTGTGTGTGTGTGTGTGTGTGTGTGTGTGTGTGTGTGTGTGTGTGTGTGCGTGTGTGTGTGCCTACAATGGACTATTGTGCCAAGCTTAATCTCTTTAAAAGCAATCAATACAAATGTAATTCATGATTACCTGACTTAGGATACGAGCAAAGAAAGATGTCCCCGGTTTTGCTTTGGATGTTCTTAATGTTTTCAAGCCTGACACGTGGTTCTTGTCCAAAGTAGTACGGATACAGTACTCCATTATGCTCTGTAAGCTTCAGCGGGTTGGCGTTATATGGTTGTTCCTGACCTTCTTCCTTATTGCTATATGTCTGCATTTTGAGGAGACATAAAGCTTTACACGATAAGGTTAATGGTATCCGAATATGGCTGCCAAGGACACATCAATATGGGAGGATGCTGCTGCGTAACGACAAAAGTTGAATGTGCGCTATCACGGAATTTTGTGCACAATGTTGCAAGTGTAATCAATTCTGATTTAAATATGGTTCCGTTGCCACTCACATCATTACCCGTGGCGTATGTTCAGTTTCTGTCGGACGATAGTGGGATTATAGTTTCACTCACTTGTTCGACCTACTTCATGTTGCATGTCGCACCTGAATGTGTTGGAGGTAAGTGCTCATTTCCCTTATTTTTCGTCAAAGGTTACAGCAATGTACCAATATACAATTAAATCTTTTTGTGTAGTGACATAGTTTGAAGTTTTGTCAAGACTTGCCAATTTCATTTGTACAATAAGCATGGTCATAAGTCAGACAACATCGAAACCTCTACTTTCTACAAGTAACATCTGTATCGCCCAAAGAATACATTGAACAAAGCAAAATTTACAAGTCGAGGGAGGGGGAGTATTTACACTTTACTACACACTTTCTGTAAGATCGTCCATAATGGATTCGCCATAATATGATTCTTTGAAGAAAAATGAATAAAACAAAGTTGTGAAGTGAAACGTTTGTTAAAGAAAAAGTGGGTGAAAGCAAATATATAAAAACGTGGAGGGACGATCTAAAATAAAGTGACATTGAAACGTTCAAAACTGAAAACGAAACGGGGAGAAAAAGGTGTGATTATATAAGGCTGCTGTACGATTATTGGAAACTTGTCCATCGTTTCGTCCTTCGTGCCATATGGTGATTACTATAAGCTCAAGATCAAGAAGGTTATTTTATGTGAAGAAAGTATAACGAATAGAAAATATAGACGTCTCCAGATTTGCACTACGTCCGAAAATGTAAACTTTGCATTAAATATGGAGCAATAGTTTATCACCTGGATACAATAACACACGATTTTGCTTAAGTCTCTACGAGTCTTTGCATGTATTTTATAGTTAACGTACATTTCATATTTAAAAGATCCACCAAGTTAGAATCAACTATATTTCTTTTCCTTTCCTTTGGCTGCCACAATACTTTTCGTGCATTACCTTCTATTTCAGATTTTATTAGAATAAAATGGATCTGAACATATTTGTGTAATCAATGGCATTGTCACTGTTGACGTTATATGCAGTCCCTATATGGCAGGGACGGGCAACATACGGCCCGCGGGCCTGACCCGGCCCGCGACGGGATTTTGACTGGCCCGCGGCCACATCCGGCCGCAATCTCCTACTACTTTCTTACTGCGTCGCAGTAACAGTGACTGTTAGTTATTCTTTTAGTAATCCGGCCCACCAAGAACTTCATTTTCCCATATCCGGCCCGCCGACTAGAGAAGTTGCCCACCACTGCTATATGGAGTATGGAGTACCTACAAGTTATCTCCCATAACCAGAAAAGTAGATGAAGCGCACAAACGGTAGGCTTAGTAGTGATAGACTATTGTGAATGCCGAGCTTCTGTTTCACATTCTTGTAAAATGAAGATCCAATAATAATAATTAATAATTAAGTGTGCGATTTGAACCACTGCCGTATTGATTTTGTAAAATAGTATTCTTTCTGAGTATTTTTTATCGGCTATAAGTTTATTAATATCCATATTAGGTTTATTATGGTTACATTCTAGGCCTTACTTGGTTAAAAATGTGTCTTCTGTTTTCAAAACTGTTATTAAATTTTTAAATGTATAACAAGATAGTTACCTTTCTTGTTAAAGCTAAATGTTCATTATAAATTGCAATACTGTGTTATTAGATTAGATACTATGATCCTAACTTCTGCTACCTGGGTAGACTTGACGCTTTTTGTATGTTCGAGCTCATTCATATTATATATATATATATATATATATATATATATATATATATATATATATATATATATATATATATATATATATATATATATATATATATAGTATGGTATATATATATATATATATATATATATATATATATATATATATATATATATATAGATGGACAGTAATTGAGAGAAAGGACCTCTATAAAAATTTGGTCACTTATCAGAGTAAACTTTAGAAAGAAAAGCCTGGTACAAACAATCTCATTACGGTGGGCACTTACAGCCACCATTTCAAATTCAGGATTAAACCCAGTGATAAATAGTTTAAATAAATGTTGCGACCACTGCCGGAAATAGTTAATTTTTTTCTTGTGCCCTACGAAAATTCACCCCCACCCCCTAAGTTTTGGATGGGAATAGCCAAACCAAATTAATTCATCAGAAAAGACTGATAAATGTAGTTACAAAGGTCATGGTGCTTGTATGGAAACTTTAGACGAGATTAAGAAATATATAACTGATACAGGTTTCCACCATACCATCAAATAAACATATGTGGTGTAAGGTCAAACCTCTAAACGGAGCATTTTGCACTTACTTCTTGCAGCTATTGGGTTTGAAATACGTTTTAATTTGCACATTTTCATCAATATGTGACTGAAATTATTATCATGTAAACATTAATTAATTTATTAACTTACCACCAACAAATTCCATACATTATATGATATTATTATTGAATGTGGACATCAGTATCTGAGAAGCCATCTTAAAGAAATGTACACGACTATTGAATGTAGACATCAGTATCTGACAGGCCGTCTTAAAGAAATGTATACGAATACTGAATGTAGACGTCAGTAACTAACAGGCCTTCTTAAAGAAATGTACACGACTATTGAATGTAGACATCAGTATCAGAGTGGCCATCATAAGAAATGGACACGTCTTTTGAATGTATACATTAGTATTTAAGCGACCTTCGTAAACCTAAACATGTCATTTGATAGTAGGCATCTGTACAAGAGAGGCTTCATAAAGAAATTCACACATGCCTGTTTATGATAATAATTAACTTTTGCAACGCATGCATGTATCTATACTTTGTTTGTATTTCTTTAATCTTCGCTGAAAAGGAACTTTAGTTAATGTACATATTTTTAATTATGTTCTTCACATAAATTCAGAAAATGTATGATATTTACATCCGTTGTACTGTAAACACAAGTTTGTTACAGTAATGAAGGTCCAATACACAAAATAGGTGCATCAGACACACTAAATCTTCCAAATTCGATTTGATACAATTACGTACGTATGTATATATGCATGTGTATATATTTGTTTGTGCATATCATGAAAGTTTTTTTTTAATGAAAACCCCATGTTGAAAGTACCAGCCCATTTGGAAGGAAGAGTAGTGATATCAAGATTTCAAGCTGGCTGAAGTGGTGGCCAAATCTTAATGTAATAACGGCGCCATTTCTATATAGGACCATCTAGACGTCTTAAGAAGTCTTTTAGTAAAATTCCATGGTGATATGACCATCCATTCTTGAGGATTAGAGATACCACAATTTTCAAAATGACTATGGTGACGGCCATGTTAGACGAACGAGGAGCACCATTTTCGTTTAAGACCAACAAGACTAAGGAACGATTGTGTGTGCAAAGTTTCACAGCATTCCTCCAAGTAGTTTAGGAGGAGCTAGAGAACGAGATTCTGTTAATAGATAGACATACTACGGACGAAAGACGGACAAAAAACTCATCCCACAGGCTCTTATGGTCTACGACCAGTAAAGCCAGGAAAAAAAACCCCAAATGTAAATGATGGCAAACCATGAAGAAGAAGAAGCTGTTACTTTTACTACTATTGCTACTACTACTACTTCTACTACTGTGCTACTACTACTACTACTGCTGCTGTTACTACTACAACTACTACTTCTGCTATTGCTGCTACTGCTATTACTACTACTACTACTACAACTACTACTACTAATAATAGCAAGAACCATAACAAAAATTAGTTGTATCGGTAATTTAAAAAGTAGGCAAACGTAGATGTGTACCTTCTTTGCCTGATGAATCAATCTCGACAGGACATCAGAGAATATCCGATATTCCTATACAACAAAAATCGTATTTCATGCCATTACCACCCTAAACCATAGACAGGCAAACTTTGATTTCGAAGTATTAAACGAAGTGCATGAACATATTAATTTCTATTTCGGGTCATTCAGAGTTGCCTTCAAAACAGGGTACGACAAAAAAAAAAAAAAAAAAAAAAAAAAAAAAAATTACTGCGTATGACTAAGCAAACATAAGAAGGATTTGATGTATTTAGTTCCCATTCAAAAGCATCTACGAACAGAGTAGCTTAATGTGGGGATTGTTATGGTTGGGATGGGGTGCTCCCAATGTTTAATTTAAACTATTACAGAAGTCCCACCCAGGCTCTGTTTTGCTGGAAGTTAAATTTAGTGAAAGATAAATGTAAAGCTCCGAGCCCCCAGTCAGCAATGCCGACGGTTAGATGGCTAAATATACAAAAAAGGTTGGAATTCAATGAATAACAATTTAATAACAACTCAATAATCAAATGACTCAAATTCCCAATTACACTCCTTCCGCTCGACCCTTTAATAAGCCTATTGCATCATTTGATTAGCAATGTGAGATTGATTTCCACCTGTCCTTGTATTTCTACTCATCTGGTTATCCTTTCTCACTCCTATTTCTTCCACTTCCTTCTCCCCCTTCTTCTTCAACTTTTCTCCAAATTCCATCTCCTCCTTCTCGACTTTCTCTAGACTTCTTCTCCTCCTCCACTTTCTCTAGACTCCTTTTCTTCCTCCTCCACTTTCTCTACCACGACTACTCTTCTGTCGACTTCTACTGTCTCGGCTACAGCCTCAATTCCGTCTCCAACTCTTGAAGACTCGGGACCCAATGGAACCCGAAGTTCTGTGCCCCCTAAAAAGCTTCCTTTCGAAGTTTTTTCTTTCCTTAGAATCTACCTCTACGTTTTGCCGCCAGATTACGAGTGTCTTCTTCTCGGAGTAAACCCTATTGACTCACAATCCTTTCAGGCGAATACTAAATTTCTCTTACGAGTTCTGAAAATTATCATTCGGGTCGGAATTGTACTCACGCCCTCTATATCAATTCCGATTGGATATCGCTGTGAACCGATCCAATCAAACTTAGCGGACCATGTCCCTCTTGCTGTCTGTCAACGTGGGGACGGATGAGAACACGCCCCGCTCACTCAGCGGGCTTCCCTTTGATCTTTGGACTAAACTTTAACACATAGGGGTGATAATTACAAGCCTTTGTTTAGATGGTGCGATATTTCGCCTTTTGCCGAATCAAGTTTCCGGTCTACGGCCGGTCATATAACCTTTCGTAAGAGTTTAACACTAGCCCGCGGTAATCTTTAGACATCAAACACATGGCCGCGGTAATATTCCCAAGACAAGTAGATTATAGCTTATACATGACTTTATAGCTTTGGGCTTAGCAAACATGACACTTAAATTATCTGTTGATCAAAACCATACGTGTGTAGGAACATTACAGGCTGATCCAGACCATACGTCTGCAGGAAAATTTCAAATCAGCTTCAAATATTTGGCGTCGGTTATCAAAAGTTTACATATGAGATCAGTTCTTGTGTTGCTAAATAAATGTTTTAGTCTAGGAATTAGTTATCCCCACCCCCATCCCCCGTTGGTTGTTAAATGGATGTCATGTATAATAGGGTAGAAGTTACTTATCCCCCCCCCTCATATACATGAATTCCGCGCCTAATAGGGTATTTTAAAATCTTTTAGGTATTTTCATTATATCAGCATTTTTAACAATATTTTTAAGTATACCGGTCAATCTGGTTTGTTGAAAAAAAAAACATGTACAGTTTAAGCTAAATATATCCTTTGTATAAATGTAACAAAGTTTGACTACATTCAAGCTAAATATATCTTTGGTATAAATGTAACAAAGTTTTGAATATTTTCAAGCTAAATATTTCCTTGGTATAAATGTGCTAACGCTGGACCCCTTTCTAAGTTATTTCCTTGATATAAATGTGGCAAAGTTCGGTATACATGTGCCAAAAAGTGACTATTTTCAAACTAAGCATTTCCTTGGTAACAAAGTTTGAATATTTTCCAGCTCTATATAAATATTTTAAAATCGCTGTGTAAACCTTTTGGGCCCTCTTAGTAGGCTTTTGTTGCAAGTGCAGTGTAAGGGAGGTAATCTTTCAATGTAAGGGAGGTAACCAACTTTGTTTACAACGTACAAGACTACTGTAATTTTGTTTACACAGCTCCTTCATGTTCGCTAAACTTTACAAAAATGACAAAGAGGTTATTTTGATGTCTTATTTTTTTTTTTTTCCTTTTGACTGATCTCGAGCGCTTTGAATTTCTGAGTAACAACATTGACCAGATCAATGGATCTAATATTCTACAGTCCGGTTTAACATCACTTTAGTAAGTTATGCCACAATATTATTATCTTTTATCACGCGTGATTTTACTAGATATACCACTTAAATGCCTGATGCTTTCACAAAATTTCATAATGAGATAATCCTAGTTAAGAGATTTGATTGGCGAAGTTTGTGTTTATCAAACAAGGACTTCCATTCAATATTACAAGCAATTTTGTAGTATTGTTGCGACCTACAAAACGATGGAGCTCATTTTATATGGAAAGGGTTATCTGGTGAGTTCATATTACACGGACGGGGGTGTCTGGTGAGTTTATGTTACACGAAAAGGGGTATCTGGTGAGTTCATATTACACGGATAGAGGTATCTGGTAAGTTCATATTACACGGATAGGGGTATCGGGTAAGTTCATATTACACGGGAAAGGGGTATCTGATGGAGTTCATATTACATGAAAGGGTGTATCTGGTGGTTGAATATGTGCAAATCAGTGAAATATTTGCAAGGGTTGATAAAAGAATAAAGTTTGAGGGTGGGGTGGGGAAACGCAAACAAGGAGGCAAGGAGTTAATGAGATGGAGCCCCTGTGGGATTCCAAAGGGAGAAACCTTTGGAAACTCTTGCATCACACACGATTTCAGCGCAAAAGTTTAACTATCTAACTGTAACAAATATACTCCAGGAATCTTCCGATTTGCTTGCTCCTCCTTCCGGCCTCTCTAAGCTTATGTTCCATGTGATGCGTTGTAGCAGAATGATTAATGCTTGACATGTACCACAAACATATTGAATCACCGTAACATCTGCTGGGGGGGGGGGGGGGTTAGTTTGTTGTTTTTTGGGGTGGGGTGGGGTGGGGTTGGTTTTGTTTAGTTTTGTAGCAATGGGCATAATATTAGATTGTGTGCTCATATTACAACAATAAAAAATGGCGTTAAACCCTTCAGAACAAACATCTCCACCGCACCCCTTCCACCGTTCTGTGTAAATTACATGCGTATTGCCCGTTATTGAAACGCAACCGTCTATTACTAATAAACGGTTGTGTTTCAGTAACGGAACTACTGACAGTCTATAAAATAGTGACAGATAAAAACATGATCCTGTCATATTTTAAGTGACAAGATGTCGGCTGTGTCCCTATAAATGGGAAATACTGACAGATAAAATCATGATTCTGACATATTTTAAGTGACAAAAATGTCAGCTGTGCTTTAATCAATGTGAAATACTGACAGATAAAAACATGATTCTGTCATATTTTAAGTGACAAAAGTGTCAATGGTGCTTTAATCAATGGGAAATACTAACTGATAAAAACATGATTCTGTCATATTTTAAGTGACAAAATGTCGGCTGTGTTTCAATAAATGGGAAATAATGACAGATAAAAACATGATTCTGACATAATTTTGACGAAATATCAGAATTCTTTATCGACAATAAATATAAATGTTATGATTAGTTACAGTTGTTTCAAAAATTATTTCTTAAAAGCAAAATATATAACAAAGATTGGATAACAAATTATGAAAGTTGCCCGATTTATTTTTAAGATTATGGGGCTTCCGTGCTATTAAACCATGTCTACTGACGTATATAAACTATAAAATTTGGCATAAAAGTACAATAAACTCGGTGATTATTTCAATCGAATGTCTTGAAGCTCCAGTGAATGCATATTTGAGAGCATATTTCTTTCATTCTTAATATGTTTGCAAGTTCTGAGAACAATGACGCAAGTCATGCTGCGGTAAATGGTTACTAAGATAATGGTTTCTAAAAAGAATACCCCATATTAGAGGAATATTGTGACATATCAGATAGTACTAATTGTAAACTCACAACGAGTTTATGTTCGAGCGCACGGATTGTCATTAGGCAACCATCGCCTAGACTAAACAATATGGGCGACCTCGCTCCTTTTGATGGTGATGCATTGGCCTTCAAATTGGAGACATTTCTTCTTATAGTGCCCGATTGTGTTAAGACGAGATAAAAATACGATACAATAAAATAAGAAAAGTTCTTCCTATTGTAATGTTGTTAGGTTTCCACGTATAATAACAAATATCACAAGGTCTCGTGAGTTTTTGAAGACAGGTAAAACCCATTCCACCAAATGTGACATGGACGTATTTATATGGGCTCTGTTTTAGAAAACTCGTCCGCAATTTAAATAATTGAAAACTTACCCTCATAAAATATGTGTCATCTGATTTTACAGTAAATCTTAACACTATATTTATCTAAAAAGAAGACATGTACAAAATCTAAATTATGTGCATTAAAGCATATACCCAAAGTTATTATTAAGACAATTATAGGGATTTGCGTTAAATTTAAAAAAAAACAATGCTGATACAAATTTGAATATGGGATGCAAAACAAAGGGGGGAACAAACGGACAATTTTATAAGTAACTACTTACATTTGTACACATCGTCATTCGCAAAGAATCCTTAAACTCTGAAGTCCTTTCCAACAGTTCCGTTGCACAATCAAAGTTTGAATTGTTTGCAAGTAAGCTTCACTGCACATTAAGTAAATCATTGTTCAAAGTTACTATCATATGCATATTGGTAACTTACAAGAAATGTATTGTAACACTTGGCCGACTGCCGTAGGAATGACTGCAATCGAAGCTTTCTCGGTTATGAAGAGGGCAATGACCAGAAAGGTGCACAATGCCCTAGCGGAAAGGCGGTCGTGCAATACAGCAGACGACACAAATAAAGAGGCCTTCCAAATATAGATCAGTTTATAGAATACATCTGACCAGGAAGAAGTAAAGACTTACACATCTATTTCGTTCCATAATTGAACAGGTAAATGACAATAATATTCCAAATTCCACACCAAAGAGGAAATTTTAATGGGTTGAAATATTTAAAAAAGTATCTATAAAAACAAATTTTGATATTAAATCCATGAGTGTAATTACAACATTGTTGTTGTAAACGAGAGAACTAAAGTGGCTATTTAAAACAAACCAAAGAAAAAAATACTAATAATTCATGAATTTTAAAACTGGTCAATGTTCAACTACTTGTTCTTAAAATTCGTTCCGACGCACCTTGAATAATTTATTTTCCTTGCTATATTTAAAGGTTTTACTCGTGCATCAAGTTTTGAAATTTCAAGCATATACTCATATTGAGTTAACATAGCTATTTATGAAGTTAGATAATTTCTCTAAGCCTTTGTCACAAGCGTTCCGATTGGTTAAAATGGCATCATGTGAAGCAGAAGACTAGCTGTTGTCAGGATGTGTCCTTCTTGTGTTTGACAGGATTTGTAAACAATGGTGAAAGCATTGGTTATAGCACAGTTTTATGATTTATTTCTCCATTACACAGTATGCGTGAGCAGACTTCGCATCGCTAATGTCGTTTATGCATTGTAATCTATTTTGAAGCTCATTACTCCATGATTCCTGTAAAATATGGAGTTCAATTCACACACACACACACACACACACACACACACACACACACACACACATATATATATATATATATATATATATATATATATATATATATATATATATATATATATTCTACAAGTTCCATCCTAACTGAGAAAAAAATAATGATAGAATTGCGCTTCTATCTTTTCAGTTGGACTCACCCTTTCCATTTGAGTTAAGAAGAAATAAATAAAAGAAAGGAACTTACTTCACTTTGATAAATCGTCTTCTCTTCCACTTCACTGTTCTGTACTCGGTTGCGTCTCCCTTGGTGTACTTATAGGGTTTCATTCGAGCAGCTCGCTAGCTCGAGTTACAAAATTACAAAAATATAAATCAAGGCAGATCTTTCTAACCCAGTTCGCAGCTGAGATTTGTTTTAAGCGTTTCTACCTCCCGTGTGGCGATGTCCAATGACGGTATAGTGACATCACATACTTAGAACCACGTGTTCAATGCACGTATTGATCAATTGTGGCAACTAGCCAACGCAGCTGAATAAGGGTCAATGACCGCTGCGGTCTCTTCAATTAGCTAGCAATACTAACGACGCATGGCAAAATGAAGTACCTGAAGTATGTGCTTGTTAATGAATTAAAAGAAAAAGACTATATACATGTTTTACATATCAATATATTCATTGTACCATCGTAAATAACAACACACTCAATGTACCACCTTACATACATACAAATATACACATCCACTGCACCACCTTACATACCAATATAACCAATGTACCACCTTACATACCAACACACACACACTGCACCACCTTACATACCAATATAACCAAAGTACCACGTTACATACCAACAAAATAGATGTAAAACCTTACATACCAACACACGAAATGTACAACCTTACATACCAATCTACTTAATTTGCTACATTACATACCAATATAATTAATGTACCACCTTACATACCCATATACCTAATGTACCACCTTACATACCAATATGCCCAATGTACCACCTTACATACCAATATACCCAATGTACCATCTTATATACCAATATAGCTAATGTACTACCGTACATACCAATACCCAATGTACCATCTTGAATACCAATATAGCTAATGTACCACCTTACATACCAACATACTTAATGTACCACGTTACGTACCAATATACCCAATGCACCATCTTGTATAACAATATACCTAATACCACCTTAATACCAATGTAACCAATGTACCATCTTGTATACCAATATAGCTAATGTACCACCGTACATACCAATATAGCCAATATATTGCCTTACTTGACAGTATACCAGCTTACATACCAGTATATCCAAGGTAACACCTTACATACTAATATCCCCTTTATACTACCTAATATACCAATATACGCAGTGTACCACCTTACGCGCCAATATACCCGATGTACCACCCTCTTTTCCCGCCACATCTCTTGGATAAATGTTCTTTCAGATACGACTTAAGCTGCAATTGTGTGTGTGTGTGTGTGTGTGTGTGTGTGTGTGTGTGTGTGTGTGTGTGTGTGTGCGCGCGCGCGTTTGTGTTAAAAATTGAACAATTTTATAATTGATCCATAACTTTTGCAGTCAATGTTAATAAAACACAGTTTTGGTATGTCGAACATTATAAATTTTCCACAAAAAGTGATTCCTAAACTCTTTCCTCAAGTATTCGTTAGTTCATTTGCCATCACCTCGCCGCAATCCAACACGTAAACCACACCTAATGGAGCTGAATAAAATTCTAAGACCGTCCATCATCGCAAGCCACGGATGACAATCCGCTACGCTCATTTACCATCTTGGCTGTGCGGGGCCCAAGGCAGCAAGCGATGAGCGCGGGGCCCCAGGCGATTGCCTCGTTCGCCTTGCCCTAGGGCCGGGCCTGAGTATTTCTTTAGCTGATGCGTACCCACGAAAAGGGAGAATGTCTTAGCACAGACAATCACATGAGATACAGGAACATAGCAGACTATCGCCTTTGGCTTGTGACAATGAAGACTTGTGCATATCTACCAACTACACTCTATTACCGGCGACGTTAAGTCTCTATATCAAAGGCGCGAAGAATACTGTGTGGTGGGCTCTGGGTGTACGACCTTATACTCGTACTACTGCAGGCATGCATGCACATACACATATACATGACTGTATTATCCTAGCTGTTTGTTTCGAGTCAACCTACAAATATCTGCGTTTTACGGTAAAGACCGGATTGTTCTTTTTTCTCACTGATTTTCAGTTGTTGGTTAAAAAATCATTCTTAAGCCGCCCTTTATAGACAAAAGTTACGTAATGATCCGCGTTTATCAAGGTGTCCTGAAATTAAACAAGTCAGCCTAAATGTTGACAACCTATGAGTCAAAGTAGTAAGCAGACTGCATTAAATAAGTATAAAATCGCTTGACGCCAAAGACAAGGTGTATAACGTTGAATTGAGTGTACACGTATTTTCTATTAACACCTGATTCGCGAACCGGCGAGTGCCTAAAATTGTTTTATCTGTCGTATACATTGGTGCCGTGTACAACTGATATGCACTATGACCATTCCGGTGGTCATACTGGTTAAGACGTCGTCCTTGCATGCGGGAGATCGTGGGTGCGAACCCCGGCCAAGTCATACCAAATACTTACAAAAATGGTACAACAGATGTCTCGCTAGGCGCTTGCATATAAACTGCCACACTGCAGACGTCGTAGCGATATGAGTACAAAATTTTAAAGCTACGTTAAAAATCCAAAATCACACAAACATACACACACACCTGTAAGATAATACAACCTGAGCGCCTGGCGGGGCAGCTGTTAGTATGGTATGATTCGACCGGGGTTCGAACCCGCGACCTCCCGCATCCGAGGCGGACGCTTTTAACACTAGGCCACCGGAGCGGTCCGAATACGAGAGAGAGAGAGAGAGAGACAGAGACAGACAGAGAGACAGACAGACAGTTGGACTCTAATACCTAGTAATATCTAATCTGCGGTTCTATTTCCTGATGCATTTATTTGATATGCGATGATGCGACTCATCTTGACTTTCCTGGAGAACTAGGTCTTCTCAGGTATCGATCGAAAGGGTACTTGTCGCTTCTAGTAAATTATCGAAAAGAAAAGGACAGCCTTTAAACTGGAATATTATGTCACTGAGTGCAAGCAATGTGAATGCTAGTTCTTAATTCGCTTATTTTTACACGATGATATTTGTGATAAAGACGGACACTTCTTGAGAAAGGAATCGATTATGAAAATGTTGAACAAAGTAGGACGCAGTAAAACATGATTATAGACACGTGAGGGTGGGGACTTCAAGAACAAAGGAGAAGAGCAAAACTAGCTCACCTGCATGGTTACTTCCATGCGCTTCCACAGACCAATGTAAAATGAAAAGGACAAGTATATAACTGTAGTATTTCAACATATCGAATCGGATGACACTGTGTGCATTTTAGCATAAAAAGTAATTTCTTGGGATTCGAAAATGTACTTTGTACTCCTTTTTGATATATTGTTGCGAGCGATATAAGCAATTCAGTCAATAAATCACTGTACAATTAGCAAATGCACACTAAGTTTAAATTCTAGAAGCAAGCCACTGTCCTTGAAGAAGATTCAGAAACAGTTTTTTATCATATAGATATTAAGCAATTTTTATTTACAAAAAGTAGACAGAATGCATATTTTAATGACCTGTTACAAGTTTTTCAATAAAATATGCTTAAAACCTATACTTTAAAAGCATTAAATTATATATTTAAAATTAAACTAATGAACAACATGGGAAACAGTTAAATTAGATAAAAAGTACTTTGCCCTCCTCTAAACTACACAATTGATGAACCTTGAGTTGACTATTTTATTAAGATGCTTATTTTATTTTGAGTTTAACTACGTCACAATAATCTATACTTAAAATGATCGCGCTCTTGTCACAAGATGGTCAATACAGTATAAGTAGCTTATTTCCAGGCGATGTTACTATTCAGAATCAAATCCGCGAGGTTGTCAACGTATTTATTTGTTATTTATGGCGTATCCATCTGTACATAATTACTTTGACATATCACCTTAATTACTCTGACGCATGGACTGCTGCGAGATTTATGTGGCTAGAGTTACGAGTGAATTGTTTATTTATAAAAGAAAAGGTGTTGACTACGCCGAACGTCTTTGTCCTTACAATCGGATCAACGGGTATATTGTTTAGTCTCACGTAGAAAAGAAGATTAAAGTCCGAAGGGTGTTCGTGATCATTTATTTATTTATTTTCTTATATTCCTCCGCCACACAAGAGTATACATTTCCAGAATGAAATAAGTATAACTAGTATATTTGTAGAAAAGTTTTGGCGTTTTAAAGAAACTGTTCTTTCCAAAAGAGTATTCAACCTCCGATCTGTACAAAGTCGGTTATGCCACCGTGAATAGACCGGATATTTAGGCATTCAAAGTTCTTTGCATTACATCAGAAGGGTATTTTTTTTCTGTGGTGGCTTTGATTGTTCAGTACTTTTGCGCAAAATATAACCAAAACAGGAAGCTATCAAAATAACGCCATTTATGCATACTAATCGTGTTGTACTGAGAGCATGAATGCATAATATAAAAAAGTCGCTTAACGTGTTCTTTACAATACATTTGTGTTATGGGAGTTTGGCAGTCAAATAGGTGTTGGGCAATCAGACTTACCCATTACAACCAATCTTTGACCTATTTCCAGACAGATTTATACATGATACAACGCAGTTGAAACGATTTGGCATCACTCATCAGTCTATCTTGACTGAGTGCCTGTGTTCTTTCCGAAAACACATCTGCTAGGTTTATCTGAAGTTACCTGAGCGGTGACACGCTTGTAACTGAAATATTTCGTCTTTAAATGTTGATTGACTTGCAAGAAAAAGTAGACCTTTGCCTTAATCGGTTGAAAGAGGGTTCGTACAGTCACAAACTTAATATAGATGAGAAAATTAAAACTCAGGCATTTGAATGCAAACCGTGTATGATCGTTATTCCACTATGACAAATACTAAGTGCATACATTCTGTGGCAACAATCTGGCGGGGGGGAGGAGCAGGGGTAACATGAAAAACATGTACTCCAGCGACACTTGCAACTCCGACTATTGGATACGACTGCTCTCAGAAACTCGTGCTCGTCAAAACAGCTGAAAGTGCCCTGCTCATGTTAGAACTGACATCTCTTATTTGTAAATTTGTTCTTATTCATATATTTATTTATTTATCTATTTATTACATGATTTATTACCTTTTCTTCTTCCTGGCAACGTGCATAAAAGCAAATTAGACTTGTAAACTTAGGCCATAAATGTCATAAGCAGTAAACGAAATCTCTACAGGAATTCCTGACAAGTGTCATACAAGACGGCACAGATGTTGATTTGTTTTTATTTTCTTCTGCAGTATGGACATGCTGACTCCTAAGATTAAAGGTTGACAACTCATCACAATGCTTCCTTCTGATGATTTTTCGACGATGATGACACCTTGTGAACGAACGAGAGATCGAATCTTGTAAAGTTCTCTTTTAACCTTCTCGATAACATTAATATAAGTCTATGTCACGCAATTCATACACCCTTATTTCGAATAAAAGACACGTTATTCCAGATGAATCTAGTATGGCATCCAACTTTCGTGGATTTTCTCTGGATTGGTGTGTCCGATTATGGCTGGATTGACCTGAAAGAAGTTATATTTGATGTTGGTGACCAGTACCAATCTGTAATGATTGCTGAGGGCTGTCTCACTTTGCCAGGTAACATACATAATATCTTGGAGACCGTTTTGCAAATGAACGAGAAAAAGATAATGGATGGATGGATGGATAAATTGATCGATTGATCGATCGATTGACGATTGAACACTCTAAATTTAGGAACAAATCTACTTACATTGACTAGCGGTATACTTACAAGGAGGTACGGCATTTTTTTGCGTACAACGTATTTAATTTTAAAGACTTTATTTGTCTAGATATATATGATTGGGAAAATATTTTTGAGACATAGTAAATGGGCATTTTCTGCAGCCAAGGAAATTCGTCAGGTTGTATGAAGAGCCTCAGATTTGTTTACTAATATTGGAAAACTTTGCAGCAATGGCTGTAGTAGTAGTAGAAGTAGTAGTAGTAGTAGTATATCGGAATTGCTATAAAGTGTCGCACAGTTGGGTAAGACAGTATCTCAGATAATTTTAATAGTTTTCTGCAGGCAATCTGCTTTAATTATCTCTAACCAAACTCTGATTTCATTCATATATATATATATATATAGTATGTACGCTGTATCAATGATATACCACGAGATGTATAAATTTTTCATTAAAAGGAAACGAAGCTTGCTGAGTTTCAT
>JAECUM010095947.1:0-31805 GCA_016617855.1 Megalonaias nervosa | reverse complement strand
AATTTCATCATCTGATATGCAACGTGAAAGTGTTTCCACCTGTCCCTGCTACTTTACTCATCTGTATTATTTCCTTTTCCTTGACTGGTACTCCAGTATTCATTCCGTCCCTCGACTACGTCCTTCCACTTCCTCCACTTCCGTTCTCCGGTCTGCCTTCAAATTTCTGCCTCCGTTATTCTATCCGGTCCCGTGACCTCTATAACAACTTCTCCCTACTTCGAATCGACAAAAATACCAAAACGTATTCATTCCAGATCAAATAGAAAAGTTGTTGCAATGCGCATTCATTCACAATATGACTCCAAATTTCAATTTTAAGTAGATCAAACGCCATTTTCTTTCGAATCTTACTTCTAGCGCGCGACCAACTTCAAATTTATCTGGGCAGAGTTACGTGCGCATTAATAATGTTGTTGTATAATGATGCATCTACGCTTGTGTATTTAGTTTGGAATATGGCATACATTCAGTTACTTTGTTTCTTGTAGTGTGTTTCTGTTTATATATTTAAGCCTTGGATAGAATAAGAAAATGAGCATATAATAAAAAGGTTACTGCATTTGTATGGGAAAATATGAACTCGTTTTGTCGGATGGATATACTGCACTCCCTAGGTCGTGCAGTATAGCCATCCGAAAAACTCGTTCATATTTTCCCATACAAATGCAGTAACCTATAAATATTGAGATGGTTGTGAGAGGTTGAGTTAGCTGAAAAATTGGACTCTCTAACTTTAAAATTACGCACCTGAAAATATACGTAGTCTTGTAAAAAAGAGTTGAGGATTCCTCAAAGCTGAGGAAATCCTCAAGGTCTCCTCAGAGATAAACCTAGAATGTTATCAGAAAACTTCGAGACATTTACACTATATCATTGTCTCGCCTTTTTTTCAGAAAAAAATGAGAGACATATTAAGAACACGATCATAATATTTCCGTCAATTCAAGATATAATCTGGTATGTTGTATAGGGCTACACGTACATTTTATGGTTTTGATGGTTCACATCCAAAGTGTACAACAGATGTTGCGACAGAAAAGACAGTGCCTTAAAGTTTCCAGATCACTAGATGTTGCACATCGGAAGGGTGTCGCCTTAAAAGAATTTAAACATTAACATAAATGTCCGGTCAGCAATTTTTAAAATAAAACATATTTATTCTTCTCTGATATTCATGTTACGTATATGCAATTTAATTACTTGCGTGTTAGTTTTAAATTTCATTTTTATTTTATTTTTATTTCATTACATGTTATTGTACTGATAACTTTATTCACAGGATTTGACATTTTTCCAGAAAATTCAGTTCAATTCTGTTAAACCTGATAAACACGCAGTAGTTTGAAATTTTGTATGTTCTGGTGACCTAGATTTCAGGGCCAGTTTCAGCTCTGTTGTAAACATCTTTTTTTTTTAATATAATTTTTGTTTTATTATTGAATCTTATAGAAAGATTCGTTCAGTACAATCGAATCCGTAAGTGGCCTACGTGATAAATGACATATGATGTTACTACGTCTCTTGAAAGAGAGTGATCACGTGACCCTATCACGTGGTCCGTTCTGCGTTGTAGTTTTTTTTTTTAGTGAGTCGTAATTCATACCTTCGGGCTCAAAGGTATTTATTTTATTGTTGCCAGTTTGATTTAAATTTTTCTATTTTTTGGAATTAATAATTTATTTTCCTTGGAGACTTTATCTAGTGCTCATCAGAATTCTTGGACAAAGACATTTACTGAAAATTATTGGGAATTCTAAAGCCGGAATATTATTCTTGGTGATTCAACAAGGAACTGTTGATACGACAACGCAAAACAGGTGATAGAGGACGTCATCGCATTCCATCATGGAACTTCATCAGATTCGAACTTGATTCAACTAGAACATTTTAGTGATAGCACTTTAATTTTTAAATATTGGATTAATTTTTGGATCTGATTCATAAACCGTAAGTCCTTTTCATATTTTTACCTTGTTTTTCTAGGGAAATAAATTATTTTGTTAAATTTACAAAGCTTGTTGGCTTCACTCTTTTCTTTGTTACTTTTGTACGAGCCTAGACACGTAACATTCATTACAATAATAACTTTTTGTTCTGGAATAGGCATTGCACGATAATATTGATTAGTACTGATTTTAGAAAAAAGAGAAATTTAAGAAATGTGTAGATATTAGGAATTCAGTGGATGACACAACTGGTTTCTAACCTTCCACATTGGAGAAAATTCAGAAAACTATTTATCTTACGAGAAGTGACAGTGCAAAACCTAAATGATGAATGAAAATAATAAAATCAAGTAATGAAACATTTGTAACAATGGTTAACAATACAAACCATTTAGTAGGTGTAAGTGATTTGCCAGTACAACTGATTTAGTAGACGTGGGTGATTTTGTCAGTATAGGTCATTTAGAAGGCTTAGGTGATTTTGCCAAGACTGGTCATTTGGTAGATGTAGTTGATTTTGCCAGTGCAAGAAGAAGAGTTCCAAATCAATTGTCTGTTTTCTATCTTTAAACCTTTTTTTTTTTTTTGCTCTGTGAATATTAAAGTATATTTTAACCATTTTTATGCTGGCAGACATTAAAAGCGATGCAATAAGGCATCCTACTAGAGGTCAGTTTGGTTGTGTTGAGTAGTGTGTGTGTGTGTGTGTGTGTGTGTGTTATAAAGAATGTTGTCAAGCTGATGAACATATAAACCACAGCTCCATATCACACATCTGGAATACTAAAACATACTATTAAACCAACAACATGGCTTCTGCAAATGACCATAAACAGAGACTCGGTTCATTCCTTCTGTCCAAAACTCAGCCACATGACACAGATCTGGTAAGCAACTGAACGTTATTAGCGTTGATTTATCCACAACGTTCTAAAATATCCAACACCTATGACTCCTAACAGAACTCCGTCATTATGGAGTGAAGGACAACATCCTATCCTGGACTGGGGACTTTCTATATACAGAACACAAGATGTATCAATGGCAAGGCAGTAACGTATTGCAATGTTGCATCAAGCGTACCCCAACCCCCAAGGTACCATACATGGACTATTACTTTTCCTGATGTACACAAATGACTTTCCAAACTGTGTCAAATCCCAAGCCCGTCACTTTGTCATTTATCGATGATTGTATTGCATACCTCTCTATACGGATCCTGTCTACCTCTAACGTTGGGAAAACACATGGCAAATGAATTTCAATCCAGGTAATTGCGGGGTACTTACAAGCATCGGCCACAGGAACCACTTAACGTGTAAATTATTCGTCCATGGTAGTGATGGAGCAACCGCCCAAGCAATCCCTGCAAATGGGTGTGTGGGTGTGGGTGGTGGTGGTGGTGGAGGCTTACAATTACCATCGGACCCGTGAAATGGTATTGGGAGGGGCCCCAGAATTAAGCCCTCCTACCACCTACAAAATGCTATTACCCAAACATACTGATACCCAGGGTCGTACCTAAAGAAGTTGGCACCAGGGGCGGATCCTTCTCTGGCACCCACCACAAATAATTGTAAAATGTAAACACACAGAAAAATATGTTATGTTTGCAAGTAGATTTTTAAACAGTACAGTGCTGTGATAAGCATATTGGAAATAACTTTTACTCTGGCGAAATTTTTCATTTGGCGTGAAAACTTCAACTCTCCCGATGGCACCCCGCCCCCTCCATCTGGCTGTCACCTGGGGCGAACCACCCCCTCGCACCCCCCTTTTAGTACGCCACAACTGGTATCCACTTTTCCCAAGCGCAAATAAATTATGGTAAACGCTGCCCCAGTCCTAGGTCTACTAATAGTTCTTCGACTTTCTGACATTGCAGTAATGTCAGTCACAAAAAGGCGGAGAAGTACTTGTTTGTTTACCCCAGGTCCCATCTGCAGATCTACTCTTTAATGGCCTTCCGACAAGGCATCGTCAACCGTTCCCAGATATTAATACTTTGTCCGTTTTTCTATATCTGTTTTTAAATTATACAAAACAGCTTTTAATTGTATAAAATGAGCACTCTTTCATCACGTACGTTTTCATTTCACTGCAAAGCTTAGACTCACGTATGTGTTAGGCACGCCATGAAGATTGTGGAGATGGTGCCAAACGTTTGAGTTTGTGAAGATTTGTGTATTTTGTTCAGTTTCTGTCTAATTAATTTATTTCACACCATTTAATTATTTAATTCTATAAATTTACATGCAACCATGTTGCAATGACGTGCTGAAAACCACTTTAAGAAAGACGGTGGGTGTGGGTGCGGTGGCAGATATAATTATTTGTCAGCTGGTTTTCGTATCATTATTTACCGTGTAGTTATCGCATATTCTTTACACCTGCGAAGGAAGTTAGCGTTATTTAAAAAATTAGCACGACACCCGAACTCTTGTAAACAATTAATTATGACGAGCAACAAATATTTGCCCTTTCAATCATCATTAATCGGGTGGGTATAAAGTGCGAAAAGGGCTTACCTTCTGCGAAGAGGACCAAGGGTGTTTTTACTAACAGTTTCAATCAATATTTCTATTTCACAAATGAAATTATTTTGTGCAGTAACGCATCTTACATAGCGTTTAATATATATACATACATGATAGCGGGGACAAAAAAAAAAAAGAAAAAAAAGAAAAAAAGAAGAAAACTACTGAATTTTAAATTTAAATATAATTTACAGACTTTGGCTATGCACCACCCACCAAGGTGAGAATATAGTTCTTGTTTACCCTACACTGAGCAACCAATTTATACCGGATGTATTGAAAACAAACACAAAGAAGACTAAATGGCTTTACTGTCGATGGTTCAGTTATAATTACAGTTATATGATTTTTTTTAAGATCAACGTGTAGTGATTGACTACGGACATACCTGACATGATATCACATATTTTTCTTCAAGCACACAGCATACCATATCATATTATTAAATAAAATTCTTTTCTTTTTTTTTTTTCAGGCACTAAAATATAGCATTAAGAAATGAATGAAATTGTTGTAAAACCTCGGTAGCTATGCGATGAATGTTACCGTCTGAATAATAAAGCATGTTAGACAGGGTTTCACTGTACTCTCTCTCTCTCTCTCTCTCTCTCTCTCTCTCTCTCTCTCTCAGTGCATTCCAAACAGATACACTAAATATAATACATTTGTAAAGTATATGTAAATATAATGCATTTGTAAAAGATATGTATATATGAGAAAAAAATAAATAAATACCAATATTCAAAGAATATGAACAAACAGTGAATTTGCCTGAGAGAAAATACATTACTCGGTAAAAAGTCAGGGCATAACAGCCAGGCCTGAATGTTGAATATATCTGAATGTGCTTAGCTAATCTTACGATTTAGATTATCATCCAGATAAGCCACTGTGGTATTTGAAGGTATACAAGGGTCAAATAGCATTGATATTAATGTGATACGGTCATGTGGCATTGTCTGAGTTTTTAGTGTACATGTTTATAGCATATCTGTTGACATTAAAGCAAAGAAAACATAACAAATAGAAAATAAAAGGAAAAGCAAAATTTTCAACGATTCAAAAATATTAGCATGAATACAAATTTTAGACATCTATTTTCGTAAGTTGCGTTCCCTTAGGTTGCGATCTCTTGTTTAACCAAATAAAGAATAAAACAAAATACAAGATAACAAAATCTACTGATAGGGCAAACAAAACAAATGTACAAATCCATCAAACAATAAAATGAAACCACAATAGTATACAAACATCTTTTAATACCTCACTACGCCAAAACATCATCGGTATTGATTAAGTTAATACACGAATTAATTTCATTAGTGAAGTAGACATATAGATTGAAAATGTGAGTCTTCCTTTTGCCCCTGCGATCAGGTGTGTACTCGGAACTTTACTGTGCTTCTTTTATCATTGAAATGTACAACGCCTTTTCTTTCCATTATCTCTTTCCACTTTATATTAAAAAGAAATATTAAATGTTATGTAAAATGAGTTAATACACTGATTAATTTCATTAGTGAAATATAAATATGGATTGAAAATGTTAGTAAAAACGTACTTGGTCCTTTTCTGGAAACTGGATATTTTAACGAAAATGTCCTATTTCTAACACTATATTAATAAAGATATTTATAACATAGTCGATACACTTTGCCTACAGTGTGTGCCGTTTCATATTTTTGATACCATACGTGTGAACATATCACTTTATGTGATTCTGATTGGTCCAAATAAGCCCATGAAATTATTGTGCAGTACTCTCTTTACTGATTGGCTGCGATCGTAGGAAAACATTTTTAACCCCGCCTTCTGGAATTGTTTGTTTTGAATGAACATTTTTGGCCGCCATTTTTTGATTCGACTCGCGAAAGGGAATTGGAAAAAAATGGTCTCGTCCAGTCTCAATATTGCCAATTTATCCCCACAGGGGTTTGTTATGTCATGTATAACATATCATAAGATGAAAAATGGCAAAACCCCCAAGACAAAAACAATAACAACAAGTAAAACTATTGCTTAGATGATAACGAGGGTGGGGGTGGGTATGGATGGGCGGTATATCTGTAGCATAGAATCGACCCTATATACGAGCTTGGTTTAAATGTGAACTTACTGAAGTAAATAAACTCACCTTTGGTCACAGAAGAATGTAGACATAAACCGATCTCCCCAACTGACAGAACTTTATCCAAACACAGCATATTTACGCGGTAAATATGTAATCCAAGTCCGACTCAAAAAGAGATTTGTTTACGTCTTCTGTACAATCCAATGTTCCGAATCAAATACTGCAAATATCCGGTCACAAATACATTGCTGTATATATGTGTATTTCTGCATCCAGTAATCTTCTCACAAAAATATCGCAACAATGTAACGTTTAGTTGTGATGTGGAAAATTTCAACGTAAACACTGTCACTGTGTTGTGTAGAACAACCCCACCTGTACTGTGCACCGTATCAAACAATGTGACATCACACGCATTAGACATTTTGTGTTAACAAATGTTTTGCCTGTTGTAAAATGTTCTGTTTATTTGGATGGACGATTATTCTTTGATTTATAGTTATCAAAATGCATAATATACTTTTATTTCAACTTTGTTTGGGACTATTTTTTACGCACAACAAATGAAAGGTACAGTGTCTGTCAGAATGAACGAAATTATTCGTTCTTCTTTCTATCTAAATAATTTCCCCTGAAATAAAACTATGTGATAAAAAGAATCTCAAATGGGTAACGATTTAATATTACATTTATGAAACTCGTTAAATAATGTCCAGCTATTGCTCGCCAAGGCTCGCAAAAGCTGGACATTATTCAACTCGTTTCATAAATTCAATATTAAATCGTTACCCATTTGAGATCCTCTATATTCAATGCTATTGAACAGTTGTTATTACACAAAATAATTGCATTTGTGAAATAGAAATATTGATTTAAACTGTTAGTAAACACATCTGCGGTCCTTTTTGGAGAAGGTAAGTCCTCTTCGCGAACACGAATCCTTTTCGCACTTGATAACACCGTTATTCGTCTTGTTTATTTTCTCACCACACAAAGATGTACATGAATCAAAAACAGATTCATAACGTACTCAATAACCAGCATACAACCTTTTTTTTTTTTTTTTCAGTTCGCGGATTTATACAGGTCTGCTATCCGTTTTGATTACATCTAGTATGAAAAGAAAAATATAAAGGACAAAACGAGACACATTAATTGTTGACAATTTAACCCGTATTATAACACAAGAATTGTAAACTTTGTCATATATTGACCAATCAGAGATGAGATGTACATTCTGCTCTGGGTTGATTTTCATCCAACAACAATCTGTTTCCGTTAAGTTGTGTGGTTTTTTTTTTTTTTAATTTTTGAGCTAAACGTCCCGGTTTGGTTGAGCGAATTCACACATTTATTGACTTCCAGTTTAAGGTTCCGTGCATCTGTGCTTAGATGAGACGGCTTTGTCTGGTTAGGGATGTTGTTGTTTTGTTCTGTGGTTTTATATGTGACGGTGTAAATGTGGGATGGGCGGAATTAAAAGCGTAAACAACCTGTTTACTGACTTCATTTCATATACATTGTTTACAAGTTTGCTAACGATAAAAAAATCCAACAGAAAGGTCATGGATGTTCATTTAATTGAAGAAGACGGTTACATGTGATTGAAAATTGTGTGATTTGATTAAATCGTCAAGTGGCGGTAATAGTAAGTAACTTTGCTAAATGAATTTTCGGATTTCTTTTATTTTAACGTTTTTAGTATTCGTTGATTTGTTCTTTGTTGTGCTAGCATCTCTCTCTCTCTCTCTCTCTCTCTCTCTCTGGCAGTCGGAACAGAAACCTTCAACTGCTACAAATTTTAACATTGTAGCCGTCTACTTTTTACAACGCGAACCTTTTTGTTACATTGTTGCATTGACTATGGCTTGTACTTTTAGCATTGATTTGGATATTTCAAAAGATAATCATAGGGCTGTTGTTTAGATGAAAAATTCGTTCTAATTTTTCAAACAGTGGTTATATTTACGACTTAATTTACAATACAGAATCATAAAATTGTAATTTCAGAATAGAATGTAGTCAGTGTGTCCTCTGACATTTCTCAGTCAATTATATATTTGTACAGGTATTTTGGAGTCGAAGGTCTTAAACTAGTGCAATTTCTATATGATATTAATGACATTTGATAGTTTAAAATGACAGGCATTTTATCAAATTATGCCTGTCAGAAACTGATAAACTATTTATCATCTTAGATGTAACAGTGAAGCATAATATGTACATTTAATGAACTGATTATCAAGTGAATAAATTCAGTGTAGCATTTCTTAATTGCATGATTGCCAAATCTTGCAACACCAGCATTTAATTGCATTTGGACTTTATATTGTTTGTATCACAATAAGCATTCTAAGCTTAGAAACATACAGTCCACAAAATTATATCTTATTACATTACATTACATTACATTACTATGCCTTGTAGGAGATGACAAAGAATGGTGTCCATTTAATAAGGAGAGGAATGAATTAATATGAATTATAACAAGGCTGTCAACAGAATTTCAGGATGAGGAGTCATGGACTCTTCTGTCATGGAAATCGGGAATCCACAGCCTATATCTGAGAGTCTCTGGCATAAATTTGGGAGTCACACACTTTCAGCAAGATAGAAAAGAAAATGAAAAGTTCATGCTCATTATTTTAATAATATCATAGTCATTTATAATATCATGCTACAAAGAAAACTCTTTCAGCAAATAGAATATTACATTTAAACATTCCACATGTAAATTTTTACATTGTTTTTAACCCCTACAACAATGCTAAAAACAAAAATTAAACCACAACAATAAAATTGTCAACAATTAGTTTAAATACTAAGAATGATCACTGGGTGCTGTGTAGTTTCCTCTACAAGTAAAATAGCATCTCCATTCTCTCCAAACAAACCTGCACAAGTAAAGAAACAGGCATTACAATCATGTGTGTGTTATTACCATCATTAAATTAAACAAAAGAAGAAATAATAATAATAATAATAATAATGAGGACTTTGTATAGCGCCTAATCTTTAGAAGCTCTAAGCGCTTTACAACATTTGACAACACTTAAAAAACATATATAATGATATGATTACAAAATTAAAACAAACACCACGAAAGTAGAAACAGAAAATATGCTGTAAATATTTAAGGCAAGGATACATTATTAGGTCTTTAAGTCTGTTCTTGCAGTTGAAATAGGTGAGTTTTAAGAGCACTCTTGAATGAGATCACTGTGTCTTTGTGTCTAAGTGCAGTGGGCAATTTGTTCCACGTTGCTGGGCCCTGGTATGCAAAAGAGCGTTGTCCATATGATTTCATCTTCATAGTGGGAATGATGAGAATACGAGTGTCAGAAGAGGAGCATAAGCATCTTGCAGGTGAGTACACATGGGCGAGGTCAGATAGGCCCGTCAGTGAAAAGTAGCACAGAGAACAAATTTTGTGTTTAATTCTGGATCGAATGGATAGCCAGTGTAGGGTACAGAGCAGGGGAGAGGCGTGCTCTGATCGTCGTACTCTAAGGATGATTCGAGCAGCTGTATTTTGAAGTTTCTGAAGTAGATATTGAGACGAACCAGACAGGATTGAGTTACAATAGTCCAGTCTTGAAAGTACTAAGGAACACACAAGTGTTTTAGTGGCATCAACTGAAAGATACTTGCGAATGGAGCTGATTCGTCTCAACTCAAGATATGCAGCCTTGCATATGTTCATGACATGTTGGTGCAACGAGAGAGTACTGTCGAGAGTGACACCGAGGTTTCGTACTGACTGTGTGAATTTAATGTTGGTGTTGCTGATATTTATTGTCTGAGGTAAAGGATGTGAATGAGAAAGTCTTTGTGTTGTAATCAGGATGGCTTCAGTTTTATCATCATTCATCTGCAGCTTGTTACATAAAGAGTATACCAGCAGCACATGTACAAAAAACAGCTAATTGATATGCTAATAATAAACAGTGTTAAGTGCCTTGTGAGGCAAAACTAAGGAAATAAGGTTGGATATAGCATGGGCTGTATTGATAAAGTACATGTAGTTTGAGACTGTAGATTTGAACTGTTCAGATGAATTCAAACACTTGATGGACTCGTACTCAAATATTGCCAATCAAATGGAACTTTCACCGTTTGTTATCTTTTTATTCTTCGTTTTGTTGGCTCATTTTTATAGTAAGACTTTTTCCCCAAAGTGAAAACTGAATTTCAGCTCCTTTTTGTGAGTCAGTGTACTTTTTAGGACACTTTTGAAAAGTTTCTACTGCTACTGTGGTGCACTGTAGAAGTCACAGGTACCTCAATAGCAGTTATTATTATTACGGCATATCAATGATTTGACCATATTGTCCAACCCAGATGCTGATAAAGCTTTGACTGCATTTATGATTTATGTACGTGTCATTGCTTATAAAAAAAATCATGCATTTACTTCCCAATCAATTCCAGGTGCTTACATACACACTCAGGAAAATAAGATAATTGGAATGATAATAATTAACTGTTAATCAGTCACACTGGCTTCTTCCGGCATGTCATGGGGACTTGTCACAGGGAGAAATAGTGTTTTCTTTTGAAAATTGCATGTCTATTTGACCTGAAAGCTTAAATCCCTGAGAGCCTTGTTAGAAGATAAATATTTGTCAATTTTAGGCTGGTAGGGTTTGATACAAAGTCATTTAATTTGCTAGCCCATGTTTAAAGTTACCACCCTATGCCACTACATTGGGGTTTTGGCATATTTAATGTTTTGACAGGGAACGTACCTTTACCTCCCACACAAGAATAACATTCCAAATATTTAACACAGAGTGAATGTTCAGATGAAACCTATACCTCTTACAAGGGGTGAACTGATAGACATATCTGCTGTATTTTTATATGATTTGTGATACACATCATATGATACGATACATTATTAATACATATATAAGATTTAATAGTCGTTTCATCTTTAGAAGGTCTGTCATTGGTGAGATGATGCCATTTTTTATGTGTTGACATACTGGTTGTATTTCTAGTAAACAGATTACAGACAGACATAGACTTACCAGTTCACATGCCATTCACATACTTTGCAAGATATAAAAAAGTATTTCCAAACAGACTACCTGATAAGTGTCAGTTGTTTTTATTCAGATTTTTAGGCCATTTCCAGCAGCTTCATTTGATCAGGTGCAGGACTGATCTTGGTCACCATGCCCTTTGTTTCACAAAGCATGAATTTGTTAAAAAAACAGCTTATTACCAATTTCATGTCTTCATTTATATTTGGAAGTATGTGTTATCTTAAAAAAAAGTAGTGTCATTTCCTTGTGCAAAGGAAATCTTACCTAGAAGAAGTCATAGTGTGGTGGCAGATATGACTAACAACAAAGTCCTTCACATTGTACACCCAGAAGATGAAAAATTTGCTGCTGCCACAGACACTCTTTCTGCCAGTGAAAGAAGAAATTATTTACAACATCCACAGTGTTTCTACAAATTAAAAAGGTGACTAGAACTTGTTTGGAATCAGTCCCCTTACTGATTCTGTGCTAATTTTATTTTTTATCCCACCAGCACAGTTACTGATTGCATGTATAAGAGTAAAAACAGAAATGACAAACTTGTTTCCCTATGTACTTTGAAGATCATTTAATCGCCACTTTTGCGTGAAGTTTCTCCTTTGTATCAAAATTGACCTGGTTTTGGATGCCAATACTTCTAGGGTGTCATGCAGTGAATATGTCACAGTTCTGATTGGTGGTTATTTTTTCTTAACTCTGCTATTGAACAAACAAACCAGAATAATGTATGACCTATTTTTTTGCATGACACACTGGACATATAGCCCTCAAATTTGCATGACACACTGGACGTATAGCCCTCAAATTTGCATGACTCACTGGACATACAGCCCTCAAATTTGATGGAAGTAGACAAGATGTAAAGTAAGAAAAACTTCACACAATGTGTATATTCAGTGATCAGTAAAGTACATAAATCATACATGGGGAACAAGCCTGGAATGTCTTCTTTATGCTGATATATGTTATCATCGACAAAGCATGTTGATGGGGTAAAATAATTAGCATGGGTTTTGTTTGACTGGGATGTGGAGGCATATTTCGAACCACATGAGTTAGCTGCTTTGTGTTTGTTAATTTGTAGAAGATGAGCATGTGCTGTCAATAGTGTTTCATTTTTACTGACAGAAATGAGTGTTGTCACCAGTGTTTCATTTTTACTGACAGAAATGAGTGTTGTCACTAGTGTTTCATTTTTACTGACAGAAATGAGTGCATGTTCCTGCCATGGCTGTCTCAGATGAATTCTTACTTTAAAGAATGAAAAGGCAAATGACAAATAATTAATTATTCACAACTGCTGAAGATTTAAGTAACTTGTATGGGGCAATTATCATTTTGTAATGATTCATTGCCTCTTGTATTGGTATGGGTATCAGTATTGAAAAGTATTGATATATCAAATATTCATTTCACTTAACAAATGCAAATATACCATTTTGGTGATGGATGACTCACTGTCTGTTACAGAAATATAAAAGTGGACAATGTTAATGACCAAAATTCAGTCATGTGGACAACGTTAAAGACCAAAATTCAATGATTCAGTAAGTTGTTTTTTTTCCAGAACTTATTCTGTGACCATTAATTGTAAGTAATTACAAGCTACAAATAATCTGCTTTCCATCTGGTAAATATTTATTAGTATTGTGAGAAAGAATCACAGCTGTATTTATTATACATTGTGTGGATTGGATTGACCCTTGAGTTTGTCTTTGTCTTGCAGATGTCAGGCTAAACTGCATTTCTATAGCATCAACAGGGCATGCTGCAGTCTGTATCTGAAACTAGCTAAAACGAATACTGTATTTCCTCACTTATAGGCCGAGCCCAACTGCCAGCTGCACAGACCCAGATCTGATGTCACACAATGGTCTGGCAGATCTGGGTCTGTGCAGTTTGTTAAGAGTAATCAGTAGAACAAAGAACATAGATCTTGATCTGCAGGTGTATTATGCAGGATCTTTGTTATTGCAGTTTGTCGTGGCTTATAAGCAAATAGATATGGTAAGCTGAAGCTTTCCATTGTAGGTATGACCTGCTTGCTCTTTCAGCTTGTGTCATTTAAAGTTATATGCAAAAGTAGATGGTATCTTTGCATGTATTGGTCACTTAGCCCTAACTTTTGATGCATATAGATTCTTTGGTTGTTTTAAACATAAGCTTATATCACATGTCATGACCAATTATAGGCTTGAAGAATGCTGCTGTCTCTGAAATTTGTCATACTCTGCAATTCACTTCCTGTTTGAAAACAGCAGTTAGTTGCTGATATGTTGATCCCAAATGATAGTACAACATGGTATGTTTAAATAGTTACATAACATTCACACAGAACCAAAAATGCATGAAATGACCTGGAATGATGCAGCCATTTATTGTATCCAGTAACATATGCTGAGCCCCAGTGACATGCGAATGAGTTGAAGATAATGTTTACTCAAATGAAACATGGTTATAATCATTTTGACATTGTTTTATCTCTTTGTTTCAGTTCTAATCGCATAACGTGCCTTATGCAATACAACTGAGCAGGTTCTAAGGCTGAAAACATTTTCAGAGACTTTGTTAATTATTATAATCATCATCATCATCGTCATCAATCCCTTAACCCAACAGGTTGTTGGGGCACCACAGTTGACTTTACAACCAATTCTCTCCATCTTTCCCTGTTCTCTACTGCCCTTTGGGAATCTCCAAATCCCATGCCTGTCCACTCCTTAATGTTGAATTCCCACCTCTTTTTCTGTCTGCATCTTCTTCTGCACCCTCGGACTGTGCCTTTCAAGTTTGTTTTTGCCAATCCAGATGATCTTGAGACATGACTGTACCACTTCAGTTTGAGCTTTCTTACAGTGGTCAGGAGGTCTTCATAGGATCCAATGGCTCATTGGATCCTGTTGTGGACTTCTTTGTTGGTTACATGGTCAATGTATGAGATGCCCAAGATCTTGCGGTAGCATCTCATTTCAAAGGATTGAATCCTTCTTTGTAGATCTGATGTGAGCGTCCATGTTTCACAAGCATACAGAAAGATGGATATGACATTCTAGCGCATCAGCCTTATTTTGGAACAAAAGCAATGTTGGTATCTTTCCATAATTGTCTCAACCTTGTTATTGCTGCTGTTGTGTGGGCAATCCTGCAAAGTAGTTCTGGTTTGGAGCCCTCATCTGTGATAA
Source organism: Megalonaias nervosa (assembly GCA_016617855.1). Classification (NCBI taxonomy): domain Eukaryota; kingdom Metazoa; phylum Mollusca; class Bivalvia; order Unionida; family Unionidae; genus Megalonaias; species Megalonaias nervosa. The sequence continues at coordinate 17,015 of JAECUM010095947.1, read as the reverse complement.
TTGATCCCGGGTACTTGAAGCTTGTGACTTTTTCCAGCTTCTGTCCACTGACCTTTATTTCTGTACTGATGCCATTTGTGTTGTTTTTCATCAGTTTGGATTGTTGCTAATCTCCATAACATATGCTGTGGAGGTTGTGTCAAGGCGCTCAACCAAGTCAGCCAGTTCTTTTTCATCTCCTGCTAAACCATCAATATCATCTGCGAAGCAAAGGTTGGTGATTGTTCTTCCTCCAGCGCTGACAGTGCCCTTGTGGTCATGCAAGGCATCCTCCATGATCCTTTCCAGGAAAATGTTGAAGAGTGTAGGTGACAGTATATATCCCTGTCTGATTCCAACTGTTGTTTGAAATCAATCCCCTCTGCTGCCATTGATGAGGACAGCACTGGTGTCTTTGTCATAGAGGTGCTCAACAACCTGCACCATTTTTGAGCTGATGTTGTACTTCCTCATAGTTGGCCATAAGGCTGCATGCCTATCAAAGGCCTTTTTGAAATCTATAAAGACATGGTATAGATTCTGCTGATGCTGAAGGTATTTCTCGCAAAGGAGTCTGAGATTGAAGATTTGTTCTGTGGTGCTCCTTCCAGCTCAGAAGCCTGCCTGCTCTTCAGCAGTAATTTTCTCTGCATGAGGCTATAGTCCGTTGAGAATTATCTTCAGCATGACTTTGCTTGGGTGACTGATCGTTCTTTAGTTTTGGCATAGCTGTAGGTTTCCTTTGTTGATGAGAATGACGAGCAAGGGTTGAGTCCATGTGGTGAGCTATTCTCCTGTCTGCCATATCCTGTTGCAGATTGTTGTTAGGACTGACTATCTCTTCTCCTCCTTCTTGAATGAGCTCTGCTGGTATGTTGTCAATGCTGGCTGACTTTTACTTTCTTTAGTGACCTAACTGCAATTTCTACTTCTTCATGAAGAATGGGGTTGTCATCAATTTCTTCTTCCTGATGGCAATTTAGTAGTGCTGGATCTCCTTGGGTCTTCTGATTGTACAATTCTGAGCAGTATTCTGTCCATCGCTTGAGAATCTCTTACCTTCTGTGAGGCATTTTCCTGATTTGTCTTGGATGGTGGTAGTTTTCCCTTGTTTATGGGTTGTGAGATCTTTCACCAATTGATATGCCATTTTGCTGTCATTTCTACTCGGACTTTCTTCGATTTTGCAGCATTGTCTTTCTATCCAGGATTTCATTGCCTTTTTCATGCTTTTCCTGATCATGTTGTTTATCACTCTGTATTTTCTAGCTCCATCATGATCTCTTTTTCCCTTTTTAAGTTCTCTTCTTTTGTCGCATAGTTTAAGGATATCTGTTGTGACCGAAGGTTTCTTTCTTTGACGATATTTGCCAATAATCTCGCTAGCTGTGCTAGTCACAGCTGTGTTGAATGTGGTTGTTAAGGACTCTAGGTTGGTCAAAGTCTAGGTCTTTTTTTATTTGGTTAATAAATGTTTGCAATTATTTTAAAATAAAAGTAACATTGCACAAGATAACCCATGTTTTAAAAATGCAGTCATCGATATCTGTCCTTGTTCTTCCCCCTTTTTTCCCCTTCTGATTTAGATGCAGGTAAGAGAAATTGAGGCAAGTGAAGTACATGCATTTGCTTCATGATGTTAGGTCTTGCCCATATTTCTGATAACAGAAGTTAACCAATCAAATGAAACTTTGAGAGAGTAGTACAGCAGTGCACTTCATGTCACCTGGAATGAGAGTGTCTCCACAAGATAAATGCCATGCTGAAATGAGCTTTTAACACTGGAGATCCTGGTCCTGTTTTCAGTTAATAATATTCCCCTGAAAATTCATTTTTATATATGTTTTTTGCTTATACATTTGACAATTATTCTGTTTTTATTCAGTGGTAGTGACATATAGATGAAATATAAAAATTTTCTTCCAAATTGTGTACACCTGAAAATTTATTCTTCAAGGTTCTGTAAATTTTTAGAGATCCTCAAATTTCATCAGAGATGAAAGAATGCAGGTTTTAGGTATTAAGACCCAGTTTTAATTCTTTCTACTAGCAGAATGCTTAGTGACATATTCATTGTTGCTAACAATAAAATAATAATGATATTCAAAACAGAAAATTTTAGATGTTTCGTGAAATTGAATCCCTCAGTAATTGGTGACCGAATATGTTGTGTCAAGGTAAGAAAAGAAAGTCTTTTACAAGTCAATAATTATCGGTTTGGGTTTAAGCATTCTGTAATCAGTATTTGGTTTAATGTAGTGTTTCATCACCTGAAATGTAGTAACATCACATATAATGTCATCCATGACATTGTCTTGTGCAAAATGCATTCTTGTGTTTTGCAGATTTTGATAGCTTCGTGTTGTTGTTACTATTATTATTATTATTATTATTGCAGATTTTATAATAAGGGACTGAAGCCATGCCACCTAGTTCAGGGGAGTTATGGGGCCACCATCTTATGCCCCAGCAGGTCAATGTAGACTGCTTGCTGCCTAATGGAATATTTGTACTACTTACCTGCAATCGGGATGCTACACTAGAGAAGATAAAGTGTGACCTTTGGGCAGAGGCAAAGAAGTATCCTCTCTACTACAAACTTTTAGACCCATCCTCATACATTTTCATTGGGATTACTCAGGATGCAGAGAGAGAAGAATTTTATGATGAAACTCGCAGGTTGTGTGACTTGAGACTTTTTCAGCCGATTCTGAAACTAGTGGAACCAGAAGGAAACAGAGATGACAAAATGCTAAATTATGAAATTGGTAAGCTTATATGCTGCACTTGCCTTGAAGAATATATGATCTCAGTATGGGTAGGTGTTCTGCAGTACTCCATTCAGATATTTTACAGGATGGTGGTCTGGTGGAACAAGTGTGACAAAGGAGTCCTTGATCAGCGCATGGAAATTTTTTTTAGCACATCTTGGTGGGATCTCAACAAATTGCAAAATAGGTATAACTTTTGATGTGTGGATAACTTAAGAAATTGAAACTTAGCCAAGTGCAAGAAAGCTATTTTTACTTAAGGCCATCTAATTCTGGTGACATTTTGCTCTCAGCAGTGAGCTAGCTTCAAAATGAGCCGCTGGTACATTAGTGCAGGGATGTCCAACCTTTTGTGAGGTAGTGGGCCAAAACAGATTAAATGCTTATGCTTGTGGACTGCATGAGCAAGAACAGTTTAAAAATTAAATAAAAATTCCAACAAAATTATTACATGACACCAATAACATTCTTATTACATGGTTGTAATAATACAGTTAAATAACATAGTCATATATTGTGGTAGATATATAAAAGATCATAAGAAAGCAATACACAGAAAATCAAATAAGTATTATTTAAAAGACATACTTTCAAAAGACTGCCTACATGCCAGCGATCCTCATAGTGTGAAGGACTGAGCCACATGCAGCCCATGGGCCTTGGGTTTGACATTTTTGCATCATTATATAGATCAGGCATACAAAAGAACCCAGCTGTAACAAGCTTCATTTACTATTTGGATATAACATGGCTTCTGATTTTTTTTGTCTTAGATGTTACTTGTTCCCTGATTATTCTCAAAGCATCAACCAAGCTGACAAAAATGTAGAAATATCCACTTAAGTATTAAAATAATATGGCTTTCACATCATAATAAACATTACTACATAGCAAATAATTAGTTGATATCGATCATGGAGTTGTCTGAATCTGAATTTTTATATAAATTGGCAGGTAGTAAAATTTTTACTATTCACATAACCAGTATTTTGTATATTCCTTCATGACACTTGTGCACCTATTTATAGAATTTTCTATAATTCTCATTATACCACATTGTAGTGGGGTTTCTCTGTATACCCAAATGTGTGAAGAGAGAAACACATGGCTTCATGGAAGAAACATGAGTTCTGATTGCATAAGGGACTTTTTGGCATTTTTGAATGCAGTGTGGATTGACATCGCAGGGTCTTATAAATATGCACACTAGCACAGAAAAAGAGACAGGTAACGGTTTGATTGTGCACCAGTCGGTGGTTGACAACTGAAACTTGTGTAAGAAAAACACTATGCCCTGACTACACTAACAAGTGACAGTAATTTTGTCATGATTTTAAGGAAATTTCATTAATTTTTCCAATAAGTGTAGGTAAAACTGAACTTTTTTTCCTCTTTCACTTCCAGTTATATAAAGAAGGTATTGTGGTAGTTGTAATTATTATTATTATTATTATCATTACAGGTATGGCTGTTGGGATACCTGTTAGTGAATTTAATGAGATTAAAGACTTGGAAGTAATTACATTCCGAAGGGAAATTTTGAATGTATGCAAGGAGGCTGTGGACTTGAGGGAACATAATGGAAACTTAAGTCTTTCCATGTATGTCTACCCACCAGATATAGAGTCCTATGCAGAGCTACCCATTCATCTAGAGGAAAGATTGACATCAAAAGGTGAATACACTTGTAGTTAACTTGTCTTATTTACATGTATACACATTTACTCTTTTTGCTCTTGTATGAAATAGATCTAACTTCAATGTGTAGACCCACATCTGTTATGTAACACTATCGGAGCATGACGTAAGGGGTGAACAGCTTCATGTGGGTTTCTGCCCTCTGATGTAAAAGATTTTAATGTCATCTTGATTAAGCTTTTTCATGATCTGCTACAGGAGAAAATCTTGAAGTTTATAAAGGAATGAGATTTAGATTTTTTTTACATATTATACATTTATTTCCAGTATATTATTTCATATCCTTTCCCTTTGGGATTTCTGTCAAATAAGAATATATGTTTATTTTGGTTTGGAAGGGTTTATCTTTTGTAATACTTTAATGATATGTTTACTTTTGTCATTTCATCTACCAAACCATCTTTTGGCACTAGATGGTCAGAATTTTATCAATATGCATCTTCATATTGTATGTAATATACATACTCAAATATGTTTGAGATTAGCAAATGTCAGCATTTTTCAGCTGTGACTTTATTTACATGGTTTTACACCATCCCCATTGTTTAGTGGCACCGGTGTGGATCCTGTTTGTTTCCAAAAATATCCCAAAACATGCCCCTTTTTACTGAACTTGAATAAAATTAAAATTAAATTTGGTGAATTATACATTGATATAGGACTCATTTTATCATCTTAAATGGCAGTTAATGCCATAAAATTTGAATCAGCATCACCAAGTTTAGAAATGTAACAAGGAGTCATATATTTTGTAAACTTTTTAAAAAAATCTTAGTTCACTGTAAATAACAATATACAACAAAATATTGATCAATTTAAATGTTAATGCCAACTGGTGACACCACTTAAAGAAATAAGTAGCAAATTTTGTAAAGTGAAATTCATGATTCAGTCTTATCTTTTAATTCAGTTTCAGTGTATTTATCTTAAATGCAGCATGACCTCTTGTATTCAAATGTGAAAGTGTCAGTCAACCATCACAGTGATGCCCTCGAGCATATTTTGCAAGACCAAATTTAATTCCTGCTGTTTGAACTACAACATGCAGAAGTGTTTGTTGCATTGTTACAGTCAGTTACAGGTTGACATTTTTGAATTATCATGTTAATTAAGTCTTTGTATCATAAATGGGAGGGGAATTGTTGAATAAAAAAAGTTAAACAAATCCTACCTGCTTAAGAGCTAGCTGTTACAGTAATGTGCCAAGTCAACTTGTTTCAGCAATCAAATTATGCTTTAAATATTATGTAAGTAATTAAAGTATCTTACATTTATCAGGGAACCAAATAAAAGGCATACTCCATGCATGAAAGGTTAGTCTCAGAGATAAGGTTCATTGTAGCAAAGCAAGTTCCAAAGTTTGTAGTGAACTTAAAATTCGCTAATTGGTACTCAGAAGTTTGCTTAAGAACATGCAGAAATTTCTCTATTTATTGCATTGCAATCACATCATCATTAGTAATAGAACAAAACAGAAGTTCAGTTTTGAAGTTGTTCTAGAAATAAATGTCAGTAATTTTTTGATGAATGAATTTTGATTTGTTCTGAATCAGCAATAACACTAAAATGTATCCACATGCAAGAAGTCTTGATGTAATACAGTATTTTGCTGTTACAAGTGTTGCAGTCATGGAACGATCTATTGTCTTTTGGAATGTCTAATTGCACCCTAATTGTTGCTGTTTAAAATCATTTTCAGAGGGCTCCGTCATCGTTTGCATATGGGTCGTGTCACAAGATCAGAGTCGGAATAAATACAGTGTCAAGGTGCCTCATGCAGCCAAACCTAGCGACGTTGTCGCTGAGACAATACGACGTAGGAGTCGTATGATGGGGATGACAAAAGAACATGCTGAACGGTGTATTCAAGAATATAGCCAAACTTATGTCCTCAAAGTTTGTGGCTGTGATCTCTTCCTTTTTGAGGAATATCCTATTAGTCAATATAAGGTATTAATTTTGCTTTGCAACTTATAGTTCTCAGTTTTTTACTTGACGAAATATATCTGTTAGATACTTAGAACAAGCAGATTTTAGTTTTATTTTATGCTTAAATGTATTGGCTAGCAACAGATTCAAGCAGCAGATTTCTTATGGTACCCCACATGTTAATATCAGTTGTTTACTGTTCTGTTGTGTTATATATATATATATATATATATATATATATATATATATATATATATTCACACTGAAAATAATGGTAATAACATAATTCTCTTTTCTAATTCAATACAAAAAATGTATATGGACCCCAAAAATGAAGACAAAAAAAATAAACATATTGTGGGATTTGATCCTGGTAGTCCATTGTAACAAGTGGCCATGCTTAAACCATTAGAAAAGTATGTGACAAAATGGTGGATCACATTTTTCGATCATAATGCTATTGATGTCAGTTGGCCACAGTGACAAAATATTTTTTATAATTCACTATATTTCTTATGGTAAATCCACTAATTCACTGACTTGAATTATTATTACAAAGTGGCATTCATTAAGTTCACTGTCAGTTATGATTTTCCTGCCAATGTTTTATATTTCAAGTTTAAAAACGTCATTTGCTACCTTTTCATGAGGTTGAAAGCATTTTTTGTTTTTGAAAAATGTAAGATTGCATAATCTTTTGCCATGCTTCTGTGAAGAGATGGAAGCAGTCATTTTTATTCTTCGTTATGAATGTAAGTTATAATGTAATTACAACATTGCGCTCAGCATCTTTCCTTTCACTTCCATGTGTGACTGCAAACCTGTTCTTTTGAAAATGGTTTAGATGATATGCGAGGGAGATGGAGTAACTTAATGCATGTACAAATATGGATGGGGTGGGGTAATGGCACATAGATAGTACTGTAATGGCACATCTGCATAGTGTGCCAGGTTAGTTTAAGTATTTCAGAATAAGTCATACAAATAAAGATAAAGACAAAAATGATAAAATCCTTAAAGAATTAAGTCAAGTTTTTTTATATTGATATAAACATGACTCTCACAAAAAGGAGGGCATATCAGGCCTACTCCACATCACCGAATTGTATGTTTGTACTGACTTGAAAGCATTTAAGAGCGTGAGTAGAAGGGAATAAATGCTGAATGAAAATACTAAGATTATTTTAAGGTGTTTGATTTTACTTGAAAGATGTTTAAATAATGTAACTCTTTTCTTCAACTTTGTAATGAAATCTAACTAAATTTGGTAGTCTGTTTTGATATACTTCAGTAAAAAATATTGTTGGTTTTCTCTCATCTTCACTGTGTAGCTACACATGTTCATGCTAGGCTGCTTTTGTGTTTCCAGTATGTTAGAGAGTGTATTGCAACGGACAAGATACCCCAGTTGATGCTGTTGACCAAGGACAATGTCTACTCAACACTCCCAAAAAATGTGTTCAGAATGCCTTCCTATGTGCAAAGAGGTAAACTATTTTTCCTCTTCTACTTTTGTTTTCATTTTTAAATGCATGCACTGCAGAATATTCAGGGTCCGTAGGGGACCTTGAAAAGCCATGAAAAATAAATTTGTCCCTCAAGGCTTTGGAACTCCTTGAAAATTCAAAATATTGTCTGGGTACCTTGAAAAGCCTTGATTTTCTCGAAACCAAAAGGAATTGATAAATAGTTTTCATTTTACAGATTTAAATAAAAAAGAAAAGGGAACCTCCCCCCCCCCCAAACGATGTCTTGCTAAGTTTGTGCTGGAACAGAAATTTCCACAACTGGCCATTGCATTTTGAACTTTCAGTTGTTCAAAGCCCGGATGTAGCTGCGGATTAAATTAGAATCATTTGTATGCTTTGAAATTGCTGGTTGCCAGTTCCAACTTCGGTGGCTAGACAAAGAAAAATATGAAGTTTGGATAATGAGATCTTTCTCAGAGAGCTTTGCAAAATACAAATTATGCCAGAAGGATATTAATTTGCGTGCAGTGGGAGAGAGTGCTCTACTGTCACATGCAGCTGGAAAAAAAAAATCCCAAGCTCTTGTAATGGGTCTGCCATTAGCAGCTAACATGGCAAAACAAGAATCCTTCAGCATGAAATCGTTTTTGATGAAAGATTTATGTCTTGAACACAGAGATTCATGTTTTAATATAGAAACTGTATATAGTCTTAATTACGAAATTAGTTTGATCCAGATTGGTTTTTGGATTGAATGGAAATAGGACAGACAATAATTGCAATGAACATGAGAAATCTAAAAATATAGAATACAGATGAGAGAAATATTAATATATCTAATATGAAATAGTTTAAATTATCGATACTCTGTTTTTAAATAAGCAATAATATAAAAAAAAACAAATATCTTTCTTACATTTTTTAAAAATTTTATTGGGGTGGGTGAAGAAGAAAGGCAGATACTGAAAAAGACATTGATACAATGACAGCTGCTGCTGACACCTATGCATTGAAAGCAGAGACCCATAGGAAAATTTCCTTTATCATGACATCAAATAGTTGGAGGCAAAGTTTCAAGGACAAAATAACTGAAGTTGGAACTCTCGAAAAATTGCTTGATGACAAGCTACAAGAACTGAAAAAATCACTCAAAAATATTGTGGACTTTGTAAATAGTGTAGTCTAGAGAGTAAAATGAACATTGTTCAGCTACTGTACATTATTCTAATGCCCAGATGTCGGATGTTTAGTATTAATGGGAAGGGTATCAATGATCATACTATTGACTTCATGTTTTTTGCTTTTTAAAAAAAAAATAAATTTGCACGTTTTTTGCTTTTTAAAAAAAAAATAAATTTGCAAGAAATGTTCCTCGTATGAAGTAATAGTAAGTATTGACTTGTGTTTACATACAGTTTCATTTATGTATCTTTCAAATTTAATGTAATAATGCATCTTGAAAAACATGATTTTGAAACTTGAAGAAACCTGGAAAATTTTGAAAAAAATATGCCTGAATATTACAAATCTTGGTCCTGGTGCCCAGGGGTTAGCAGAAAGCTGGGTCCAGGCTACCAGATTTTGAATTTATGTAGCCCAATGAGCAAGTACATGATAACTTCCTTTGTTTCTGCATTTTGAAATTAAATAAGTATTTCAAAAAAGATAATAATTATTAATGACATGCCTTCTCAGGGCTACTGAATTGAATCACAGTTATGAGTACTTTTTTCTTGGTAACCTGCTGGGTTGATTTTGACACTTTTGATACTTTGTACAGTTAAGTTTGACTGTTTCTTAATTCCACTATAACTTTGTATCAGAACTACTGCAAATTAGCTGTGCATCAATTTAGTTACAGACCGCTCTGGTGGCCTAGTGGTAGAGCATCCGCCTTCGATGTGGGAGGTCGTGGGTTTGAACCCTGGCCGAGTCATACCAAAGACTTTCAAAAATGGTACTAACAACTGCCTCGCTTGGCGCTCAGCATTAAGAGGTTAGTGTTAGGACTGGTAGGCTTGGTGTCAGGATAATGTGACTGGGTGGGACATCGTGCTACATGTCTGCGGCATGATGCCCCAGTGCTAAACGTCACTATAAACTGTCACACTACAGACATTGTAGCGATATGACTGAAAATTGTTAAAGCTACGTTAAAAACTAAATGACACACACACAATTAGTTACATGTACATTATTTAAATGAGGGCGCCATAATGGTTTAGTACTTAGAGTGCCAGACGTACAACCCAAGTGTGCAGGTTCAAACCCTACCCAGACCATTCTCTATAATACATTTCCAGCCAGACAAGGTACTGTTGCTTGATGTTCCTATGCATGGTTTAACCTTCCATGTTTTGATCTACCAGTAAACACTAAATCATTGATGAGAAAGTGCTACCTGTGATATTTTATTAAAGTTCTAATTGTAGAAATGAAGGTTTGATAAACAAAACTACAAATTCACTTGTATTCAAACTTTGCAGATTTCAGAATTATACGGTAGACCAGCAGACTATCAGGAAATGAACCTGGTAGCCCAGCTTGAATTAAATATCCCAGAGAAGTCACTGTAGTAAGCAACTGTGTTCAGTTTTAAACCTTACCTTATCCTTGCTACAGTTCATTATTAATTTTCCACCTTTGTCAAAAATAGTTGTCACAGATGTCCAGGTAAGTAAGATATATGGTAGTACTAATGTGAATTCAGCATAAGTAAGATATCATTTAGTAGCCATTAGATTACCTGAATTCAACATAAGTAAGATATCGTTTAGTAGCCACTAGATTACCAGAATTCAACATAAGTAAGATATCATTTAGTAGCCACTAGATTACCTGAATTCAACATAAGATTAGTAAGATATCATTTAGTAGCCACTAGATTACCTGAATTCAACGTAAGTAAGATATCGTTTAGTAGCCACTAGATTACCTAAATTCAACATACGTAAGATATCGTTTAGTAGTCACTAGATTACCTGAATTCAGTGTAAGTAAGATATCATTTAGTAGCCACTAGATTACCTAAATTCAACATATGTAAGATATCGTTTAGTAGTCACTAGATTACCTGAATTCAGCATAAGTAAGATATCATTTAGTAGCCACTAGATTACCTGAATTCAACATAAAATTAGTAAGATATCATTTTGTGGCCACTAGATTACCTGAATTCAACATAAAATTAGTAAGATATCATTTTGTGGCCACTAGATTACCTGAATTCAACATAAGTAAGGTATCATTTAGTAGCTGACAAGACAGGTCAGTCTTACACCTGATGGCATTCTTTTTCAACGCCAAGAACTGAAACCTCTTTATAGTGTGGACACATCGGCTGAAGACCACCTACAAGACCCAGTTTGGGCTTTCATGTGGTGCCATAATGGATCTGATAAAAGGACATGAGGATATATCAAAACAGATTATCTCATCCTGGGTTAAGTGGGTTATTCACTCAGCATATAGAGACATAACCTCAGCTCAAACAAATTTATTACACATTTCGACTCACAAGGTTAGAGCAGTTGCTACCAGCCTAGGATTCGACTGGAACTGTTTGTTAACCGACATCATTCAGGCTGTGGTATGGAGATCAGAGTCCACATTCTCTCACTTTAATCTCCGTGATCTGTCATCCCAAAGGGCCCAATTCGATCTGGTAGGACCTACATCCACAACTCAGTAGGCCACCCTTCCAGGTTGATTGAGAGCTTCTGAAGGCGCAGCTTCACAACTTAGGTAGATTTGCATGGGGAAATATTTCTCTATTTGAAGCTGCACCATGACAGATGAGTCCCCTCCAGCTGGGTTACCTAGAAGATCTCTCACATACCTGAGGGGACCGGAGATGGTATCCCCGTTTTATGGGGATGTACCTCCCTTCACCTCTTGCCTATTCTCCTAAGGTATTATTGGGTAATGTATTTAAAAAAGAATCAAGATTTTTCTAGTAAAATGTTTCTTTGAGAATACTTACCCAATTATAATACACATACACCCTCCCGACCTCCGCGCAGTTACATCCATAGATAGTGTGCCTTCTGCTCAAGTAGTAACTGATATATTCTTTGGCTTTGCCACCAAGTGTTATACCTTAGGGGAGATCACTCAGTTTTTTTTAGAATTCTAATTAAGCTGGTAAATGAAGGCTGTCCCAGATTCAGTTGTCTGCATGTGAACACAAGGATATTTGTATATACCTGATGGTGCAGAAAGACACAAAGAGTGAGAAAAAAAAACTGCTATAGGAACAGTTTGCTGTAACATAATTACATTGATGCAGACTACCCTGGCTTAAATGGCAGTGTGGCCAAGTCTAAATTATGATTGATGTCCATGAAGTTACAGTTCATGTATGCTCAGCTGATAAAGGTTTACCTATAAATGACTTATATGTCACAGGTGAAATGTAGGTGAAGCATTGATTAATATTGTTTTCTCTTGTATTGTAATTAATACAATCATATCACTTCATTAAATACACAAAATACGAATAATGTATAAGAGACCTGTAAGTTCCATACTGGTTAAGCATATATCATGTATAAGTAAGAATAAGTTATTTCCATAAGGAAACACTTCCAGGACTACAAGAGTAAGTACTGTTACTACATTATCCAAGCCACTGTCACTTACATGAAGTTGATACTACATTATCCAAGCTACTGTCACTTAATGAAGTTGATACTACATTATCCAATCCACTGTCACTTACATGAAGTTGATACTACATTATCCAAGCCACTGTCACTTAATGAAGTTGATACTACATTTGTCCCATTTTGTTTTTGTATATTATTATTTTCTACTAAGAACTTTGTGTTTAAGATTTCACAAACATTTTTGTACATACGAATATGATTAAATTTATGATAAATAATTTTCTTTTGTAATTGTTTGTGTAAAACCGATAATAAAACTCACGATAAATTACATAGAAAATGGTTTTTAATTTATGTTCATGTGTCTTTTTTCCAATAAATAGGTATTCAGGCTCTTTTAGATGTCAATAACCAGCCAACCACATCAATATGGAACATCAACGACAGCTTCAAGCTACTTGTAAACTGTGCCACATATGTCAATGTCAAAGAAGTTGGCAAGGTATTTTCAGGTTATTTGTTTTACAGCCACTTTTTATTCTTGAGATTGCTTTAATAAATACATGACTCATTGGCTACAAGACTCCTCAGGACAAAATGGTCCCCTTGATAAGGCAGGTGTTTTCCTGGATCCCAATATATCTTTTTATGATACTTCACTGTAAGGTAAAGCAATCCACTTTCATGAACCCCTTGAACAGTGTTAGACTGAGGGAGTTAGTACATAGGAATTATTTTTTCAATACATACTACATCAGTGACATTAATGGAACCATCATTAAGATTTTATGCATTATGGTATGGTTCTTTGGTGTGACACAGCTTTCCAGAACCCTTGTTTGATAATGTCTTAAAGCCATCTTTTACATTTGATTCCTAATTTTGCTAATTAATAATCCTGCAAATGGTCAGTTAATTTATTTGTTTTAACATTTGAAGACCAGTTGACATCAGAAATCCTGTTCCAGTTAAAAAGGACACAAAATATGAACCAGGTATGTAGTGGTCCTGTTTAGCCAAATGCTAATTTAAGACTTTGTGTTAAGCAGAGCCATGTATCGAAGATCTCAAATTGACAGGAAACGGTGGGCTTTACTCATTTATGCTTCCTTATAACTTCCACTTTAGAACCCCATTAGTTATAATAGTATCCTATAAATATATTTCTCCTTCAGATATATTTGCCCCCTCCCCTTTTATTATTTGTCATTTTACCCATGACACCATTGTTCAGATTTTCTTGGTTATTTATTCATCCAGGTTCTGTTTAATTCTAGTCCATTTGTTTTTGATCAACTGGTTTCTTGAATGTAGATGTAAAAATAATTCATGCAATAATAAGACACCATTCAGTATTTTGGGTATATTTTGGTGAATTGGTACTTGGGAATATTGTTTTATTTTTATTTTTCCTCCTTTTTAAGTTTCCTATATGCCATTTTAGGATGGCATCACATGATACTGTTTTATTCCTTTGTGCAGCCTTCTTCCTTCCATTTCATGCTTATTTCTACAAGCCACCAGGCCTTTTTTCCTATAACTTGTCCATTTGGTTGGTTACATAATGCTCCTTCTTGTGTCCTGCTAACAAAAATGGTCCCTAAAATACTTGGTTTAACTTCTGTAATTGCAACTGTTCTCATTATTTCCTAATTTTGCTAAATTAATAATAATACAATGCATTAAGGGCACTTAAATGCATGTATCATTGTTAAAAGGGCACCTTAATTCGTCTTGAACATGATGAATTGTTGCTGTTGTTGTTAATAATAACAATAATTATATTATTATTATTATTGGGGCCCCAAGTGGCCAAGTGGTCTGAAGTGCCCACTGTTATGGATCACTGCCATCTCACCTCTGTCTTCATGGGTTCGAGTCTCGGGCTCGGCCAGTGTGGGTACGTGAGAAGCTTGCCAGTAGCTTCTTGTGGGTCGGTGGTTCTTTCCGGGGTTTTGCAGTGTTCTTCCTCCACCATTTATACTGGCCGCCATATATAGCCTATCTTGTGCTGAAAATGGCGTTAAACCCTATAACAGCAACAACATTATTATTATTATTATTATTATTATTATTATTAAAAGAAGAAGAAAAACAACAAAACAATGAAATAAGGTGTCTTTTTTATAGTTTAAAGATCACTGTTTGGAGGATAATTAACATGCCATTTTTAGATGATAATTATTGTGCCTTTTTTGGAGGATAATTATTATGTCCCTTTGGAGGATAATTACTATGCCCTTTTTGGAAGTTAATTATCATGCCTTTTTGGAGGACAATTATCATGCCCTTTTTGGAGGATAATTACCATGCCCGTTTGAAGGATAATTATTGTGCTCTAGAAGGATAATTACCAAGCCCATTTCGGAGGATAATGACCATGGCCTTTTTGTAGCACAATTATCATGCCCTTTTTGGAGGATAATTATCATGCTCTTTTTGTAAGATAATTACCATTCTGGTTTTGGAGGATAATTACCATTCCTTTTTGTAGCATAATTACCATTGTCTTATTTGATCCTGGATGAAACACTCTACTTGTATTTATATGTAGATGACATGATTAGATTTTCAGAGCATTACAGCATATTTGCAACTTGTTTGACATATTTTAATCTTGTTTGAATTTGAGACCTTTTTCAATGAAAAAGTTGTAAGTAGGATTTGTATCTCTGCTTATTATTGCATATACAGTATATTTAGAGTCATGTACACACAATTTGTCTTTTCTTAGATCTATGTGAAGGCTGGAATATATAATGGGACAGAAGCATTGTGTGAATCTCAGGCAACAAAGGAAGTGGACTCAACAAACCCTCGCTGGAATGAGTGGTTAGAGTTCCTGCAGATTCGAGACATCCCAAGAAGTGCGAGGCTATGCCTCTCCATCTGTTTTGAGTTGAAGAGAAAGAATAAAAAGGTATGGGTTATTGCATATTTTATTGCCTAATGTTAATATATAGGTAACATGTTGTACTTATATCCATCTTTCCATTCATCTTCCTGGTTATGTTCTGCATATAAGTCACTGTAGTGGAGTCTTCATGTTCAGTTAGTATTATTTCTCAGATTTTTCTGGGCCTGAAGATCACTATAATTGGAATTATGGGTATTCTTTTGTGGAGTTTTATCATATGTTCCTTAAGTTCCCATTAGGTACACATTTAGTAAGCTGGTAAATGTGGTAAATGTAAACCAGTAACAGAACACCAATTTTTAATTACCTGGCAACAAAAATAGGCATTTTTACTTTTGCATTTGCCCTCAGTTTCATTGCAGTGTATACATGTAGAGTACAACCAGGATGTAAAGAAATTCAGGGGACAGGGGAAATACTTCACAGACTTCATAATAAATTTTTGTGAGACAGCAGTCAGAAAACAATGCAGTCAAATATGTATGTAAAAAAGTGAGATATAGGAGATGTTATGAGCAAAGATGAGTTTATTGCTTGCAGAAGAACTTTGAAAAGGTGTAATAAACTGCTGATTTTTGGCTGAATTGCAAAGGATTTCCATTTTTTGTATTGATGTGTGTCAATCCATCATTATGTTTGACTGGCTGGCTGGCATCAACACTGAGGTATGGGTATGCAGTTTGGTCATTTTCTTGTGCATTATTGCTTTTAGCATTAAAAGTTGGTATTTAGATGTTTCATTAGGTAAATTATATATTATTATACCTTTAATTGAAAATTAGGTCATTGTCCTATATATCAGTGCTAAGTGATTTTGGTTAACCTTTTTGCATTTAATTCATTTTTTTTCATGCTCCTATCAAGATACATCATTTGGTATCTGAATGTCTCTCTATGAAACCTAGGTGGTCATGTTGATGATTATTTAATGATTATTTGATTTCTATGTACCTTTGTGTTGAGCTCAGTTTCTCTTCGTTGGATTCAAATCAGGTGTAATAAACTGGTAATGCACCAATACTCATAGTCACCTAAGTTGAGCTTTACATAAAAACCTGATTTTTGGATGCTACTGAGTTTGTATCAGTTCAGAAGCATTAGAATTAGTATTCAGTAGAAAAGTTATCATATTTAGTAGAGGTGCATGGTATTACCAGTATACTGTTTTGCAATCATATTTTTTTCTGTGGTATATACCATGGTACTTTTGCACTGTACCTATACATAAGTAGCTTCCATCAGTAAAGAATTCGTGGAAATTCCTGAGGAATCTTGTTATGAATTTTATGATATAAAAGCATGTATTTGTCACAAAATAATTTCTAATATAACAAATATAATTATATGTGTGAACTTTAATCATATGGAAGCCAAATGGAATGTTGTAAACGATACCCAGGCTAAATCCAACTTTTGGAAAAGTTTCTAAATAACACATGGGGAAAAAATGTACTTGTTTTTATTTTGTACTAGCATATGTTAATGTGTTAAATAAATGTATTTGTTTGTAAGACCATGAATCATTCTAAGATTTTCAGAAGTATGGTTGTTTTCTGTTTGAATTTTACATAATTGTAGGCTTCATTGTTAACAATTCTTTTCATCAACAAGGTTCCTAATGTCAGTACAATGTCTTGCACAGGGT
>JAECUM010095946.1:0-29974 GCA_016617855.1 Megalonaias nervosa | reverse complement strand
TCAAAAACATCTGCTAGTAATAAAACATCTGTTTTCAAATATAAATAATGATAATCACCAAATGTTCTGCAGTTAAATGTATTCCAAATATCTTGTGCATATTTATACTCGTCGTCTGACACATCTTCATTTTTGAGCTGCGAGTAAAATTTGTCTTTGCTGGGCAGAGAAGTTTCATCAGATCTGCTCCAGTCGTCGAGATACTCATATGGAAAGATACCTTTTTTTGTCAGATCGACGTAGTTTTCACCAAAGCAATTTCGCAGATTACTGAAACTACTACAATCTTTCACAAGCTCATCTAATGATGCTGCCATAAATTGCAGACTGTCAGTAAAAAGTAATTTACCAAGAGTAACTGACATATACTTTTCAAAATTATTTGGTATACATTTTATCTTATTATTTAGTTTTAGTTTAGATTTAATTTCCTCATTACCAAAAGCTTCTACAATAATATGACTCTCATAGCCGCGAAAGTTATGTAAAACGACAGGTATAAACTT
This sequence comes from Megalonaias nervosa, assembly GCA_016617855.1. Taxonomy (NCBI): domain Eukaryota; kingdom Metazoa; phylum Mollusca; class Bivalvia; order Unionida; family Unionidae; genus Megalonaias; species Megalonaias nervosa. The sequence continues at coordinate 29,468 of JAECUM010095946.1, read as the reverse complement.
TGGTGCATGAAATTTTAAATTACAATTATTATGAGCCTCTCCACGATACTGACCAGTTAAATGACAATGATCACGAACTTTATCACAGACTCCGTTTGAGTCTACCAATAACTTTTCGCAAATATGACAATTAACTGCTTCATCAAATTCAAGTTGTTGCTCAGATGTTATTTTCATTGGAGCTGTTTTAAATAATCTGTTAGAAATAATATTAACTTCATCTATAAGATTTTTTAGCAGCCAAATTGCTGGACTTTCAGATTCATTATCTTTATATCTATATAACTTAACCGGACATGAAAACTTATCGTCGATGCAACAAACTATTTTATAAGCTACTCCGCAAGGAACATGTTGCTGTATTTTTCTTGTACTAGATTTATTAGGATCATTTTCTGCACCAGCTACTGGAACGAGTAGACACTCAAAATCTGCATAAATAACGAAAGGTATATTTAGCTTATGATCATAATTTTTAAATTTTAAGACTTTTTCTTTCTCGCTTGGCATAGTTATTCTTTGAACGTTGACACAGTATTTAATATGTTCCTGTAGTTTTTCAGGTTTACAAAACCCTTGTAGGCATCTGCAACAGAAATATTTCTTCCTTTTATTTTTATTATACTGTCCGCCAACTAAACCGTTAAAGTTTTTTATGCAACAATAATGTCCTCGATAAAATAATAAATTTATTGTCTTTTGTGTAGCAGTCTCTGAAATATATCTTGGGTAAACATTTTCTCGCTCATCTAGTCCGAAAACATTTACTGAAATATTGTTTTGTTTTTCAAACTTTGGTATCTGATTTTCTGCTACTGAAAAAGTTATCCCGTCAAAATTTAGTTCGTCTTTGTACGGTAAATACTTTTCAATTCTATCATTATGGTCACTCTGAGGATGTCTCTCCGACAAAATTGCCCAACGAAAACACTGATCGTCGTTGTTTTTAACATTTATACAGCATTTTTTTTTTTTTTTTTTTTTAGGGAGATCAACGTAAGAACTACCTCGCAGTATGTTATATTTTGCTGTGTGAATTAAAACTTCTTTTATCATTTCAAATTTCCAATCTGACCCAGATGAAGTAAATTCCTCCAATTTTTTATTTATTTCTTGGTGTATTTCATCGGCGACTGTGGCAATATTTGTTCCAGTTAATGTTTTTCGTGATTTAGCTGTTAGATATGGTTCGGAAATTTCGCTGTCGAAACTTGTATTTTCAAAAATTATATCAAGTATATCTTTTTCGACTGCATGTAATTTCGATAAAATCGTATGATATTGTACTATTAGTTTGATACTTTTGTAAGCTGCAAGTTCTTGGGCTATAACAGGTTGTAAAAGATGATATAAATTTGTGGAGTTAAAATTTGCTAAAACATTTTGATTATCAAATTTGTAACTGCTGTCGTATCCTGTAAATACACTAGCAATTTTTTCTGCTTTGATAATGCTCTTTTTGGCAATATCACGCAATTTTAGCATTGTTATATATGTAGCGTAATATTATATCTCTGTTGGTTGTTCGATCGATAACTCACAGCGCGCCAAGTTGAACAATCAATTAGAGATATAAAAAATCCTTATAATATAATGACAGAAAATCTGACGAGCGCAAACGAGCAAGAGTATTATTATGTTCACCCCAAGTACAACCTATATGCTGGAAATGCATTAGGTTCGGTTATTAACATAAAATCTAGAAAATCTGTTGGTGAAGCAACGCCAGCAGGTTATAAGATCAGCGTTAAAGGTGATAATACTGAGAGAACGGAAATGTTTAGAAAACATTTTATTTACACGTTATTCTGCGATGATATTCCAGAAGGACAACGTGTCTATCGAGTAAATGGCTCGATTAGCGACGATAATATTGAAAACTTATCTTTGCAAAATGAGTTTCAACCTCATCCAGTATTTGATTTATATGAGGCAAATGACAAAGGAATTATTAGACATATAAGAACCAAAAACGTTGTTGGTTCTATGAATAATATGGGGTATCTCATGGCAACTGTCAGAGGAACACTAGCCGATCAAGTTAAGTATCTTAGCCATCGTTTTGTTTACGAGACGTTTAACGGACCTATATCTAATGGTTTGGTTATTAATCACATCAATAACATAAAAACTGACAATCGAATAGAAAATTTAGAACTAGTTACCCAGCAGGAAAATGTGAGAAAAGGACGAGGTGGTGGTGCCAATTTTAGATGCCCGGTAAAACCTGTTATTTCATTTAATATCGAAAAAGACGAGAAAATCAGTCTTAAATCAATTTCAGCTGCGGCAAAACATTTTGATATTAATCCCAGAGCAGTAAAATTTGCTGCTGATGGAATAATAAGATCAGCTTTTTCAAGAAAGCATAATACTTGGGTTTTCTTTGCTTATAGGATCGATGATCTTTGTAAGCGCCTTTTTGGTTAAACAATGATGAGCAAACGCTATAATATCATCGCGATCAAATTTTAGCGTCATTATTGCGCTATCATTAAGTTTATCCTTTTCTGCTGCGGTTAGTAATATTCTATCATTTTCGCCAGGCATTACAATAACGTCAAAGGAATATGCACTATAACCCGACAGACATTTTCTCACTGCTTCGGCTAGTTCGTTGTAATTTAATGTATTAGCTTTTTGTTGATATTTTACCTCAGAAGATTTCATCTCTGTGGTCATCTTATAACAATAAATTAGATAAAAGTATATTATAATATGAACTTGATGAAAAGACTTGCTGAAATATACGTGGAAGATACAATCGCAAGTGATACAATCACTAACGACAAAGTCGCCACAAAACTACAAGTAATTTTACCAATCTCTACCGATATAGACAAATCTGCTAGTTATAGCGAAGATGATATTTTGTACAACAACGAATCCGACGATGAAGATGAGATAGTCACCGTCGCCGATAGAAAAAATTACAGCACACCGGCAACTGGACGATATAATGTTAAGTATCACATTGCTAAAAAAATAATAAATTTAATTTTACTGTTGCCGAACAACAAATATTTTGGCAGCTTATCAAACCTTTTTTAAATCTAAAAATTCCAGGCCGACAGAAAAATATAAAATTCGATTTTATATTTGTCAAGATTTTTAACTTAATGACGATCTCTGACGATCGCAGACAATATCTAATATCGTTATGTAAACCAGTAAAATGTAAATCTATCAAACTTAAGTACGAGGAAATCTATAGAAACATTATTTCATAATTTGTTTGGTTGGGATCCAAATATTAAATTTATCGCTATACCCATGCCACTTAACTAAACTTTTATCGCCTTTTTTCCTAATCACTTTTCCGATAACGAAAACATCTTGTTCAGTTTTTTGAAGTTGCTGCTCGTAAAAACTACCAGTTATAGGTTCCCCTGCCAGATCTTTCAACGCGTATGTTACAGGTATTGTTAAAAGTACTTTATCAACAACAAATACTTCTTCGCTCCAGTTTGGAGTAAATCCTTTTTCAAATGTTTTCTTCGTCAGAGAAATTCTAACTTTATCACCCACTTTAAATTTATGTCTGCGGTACATGTTTTCATTCGCTAATATCGGATTTTTTATTGCGTCGTTTGGTGACAATTTAGTGGTTCGGTGTTTCTTGTTATTATATTCGTCAACTATCTGCGGAAGCTCATCGACATATCTGTTTGTGTTTTTAGCTGTCAAATATTTGTGTATTTTTTCGTTTAGCGTGCGATTAAATCGCTCGACGACAACGCTTTTACCTTCGTTTCCTGTAACATACTTTTTGATATTATTTTGTTCCAAAAACTGCTCGAACTTTTTATTGAAAAATTCTGCTCCATGATCAGTCCAGATTCTATTTGGTTTTCTTTCTGCACTAACGATAATCTGCTTTAACGCGTCAGTCATTGACTTTCCTGTTTTATCTGAAACGGGTACACTAAAAGCATATTTACTAAAAACATCTACAACGTTAAACAAGTATTTCTTGTTATCGTTAAACTGAGCAAGATTTGACACATCAACTAAATCTATCGCCCAGATATCATCAACGGCATTTGCGACAACTTTACGTTGCGTAAACTTTTTTTTTAGGTTTGTGTAGTTCAGCTGCCAGATCATCATGCAATTCTTTCCCAAGTCCTAATTTATATTTTGCTCCAATAAAACCCTGCACCAGCCTTCTATCAAAACGTTCTCGCATATTTGTCGGGTTCATATCACGAAGTTCGTCTAACATTACTTTATCGCAGTCTGATTTTGAGTTTTCTACACGAACGTTATCAGGACGTTCAATGTCACGATAACAAATGTCATGGCGCATTGCTATTGCATCAACTTGATTGTAAGGCTCTTGTCCTGGCAGCGGATTATCGTTTTCATCTAGTTGTTTATCTAGCGGATTATCAGGTCCAGTATATTTATGGCCTGGCAATGTCCAGCCTCCTTTTGGTTTTGGCAATTTGCCAATTACTTTATGTATGTCTATACCTGTTCCAATTATTTCTCTGTTGTTACAACGTTGACAGTGTGTGACAATTTTATTTTACTCGAGGCATAAATCTCTGTCAGAATCGCATTTGCATATCATTCTATAGTTTTAGTCGTCTACTAAAATAACCTACAAAATATTTCTGAAAAATAATAATTTTGTTATAAATCTGAAAATATTTCTGAAAAATTAAATTTTACCTGTTTTTTGGTCAAATTTTGACGTTTTTTTCGACCATTTTGCCTGCTTTATAGCGATTTTTTTGGTCAAATTTCTTATTTTTTTGAGGGTCAAAACCTCAGCACTTTTCAATATAAATTTTCATGTTTTTCAAAATGTTCTCAAAAACCCAGCAAAAATTAACGAAAAATTTATGAAAAATCAGCAAAATTTGGATAAAAAAGTAAAAATTATCAAAAAACATGAAATTTATATTGAAAAGTGCTGGGGTTTTCACCCTCAAAAGATGAAAAATCGGACCAAAACATAAAAACCAGTGGGTACTTATCTTAGTCAGAGACAGTCAGTTAATCATCTACTAAAATAACGTCAGGGCAACCAGCTCCCAACGACTTTATCGCCGGGGATAATTTCTTTAAAAACATACTTTTTCTTTTTCCGCAGATTGCGCAAATACTTTTCAGCATTGTGCTGTTGTTCTTTGTTTTTTCTGTTGTCTCATTGATATTTTCTGTTTTAGTTTTACATTTGAGACAATATGTTGACATTATTATATTTGTAATTTAGATAAAATTAATTGCAAGCTTTAGATAGCTTTACAAAAATTTATTGCAATCTCATCATTGGCGTGAGAAGGTTGTTTGTCAAACTGTAAAATAAACTTTAAAAAATTAAATTTAGGCTGGGACATCTGTTTAATGAACATTATACAATAATATCCGCAGGCAGAAGTTCCAACAGGTTGAAGTTGATTGGACGAATAATATATTATTTTATATTTTTTGTTTATATATTTTTTTATTGCGTCGCTCGGAGGAAGTCCAAACGAGTTAAAATAATTGTCATTATAAACTGCTACCCAATGTGTGCCGGATCCGTCGTTGAAATCTTGTATATTTATCACGAACCACCTGTGATGTTAGTAAGTTCATCTTTAGAATAAACTCCGTGAAATCTGGGAACCGATCCTAACTTATCAAGTATATCAAAGTTACTTAGCAGGATGGCCGTGTTCCCGGCAATGTTAGTCCACGTCCTATTCTAAATAGACCTGGTAGTAGACTTCCCATTAGTCCCGCTACCAACGGTCCTATAAATCCTCCTTCGGTTGTTCTTCGACGCCGCGGTGTCTTTTTTTTTTCGTTGTTTTTCTTCGTCGTGGCATTATATTTATCAGTTACATAAAATTTATCTTTAGACTATTTTCTTAATACCACCGCCAACAATTCCACGACCTTCAACTGCTTTTTTCGTTGCGCCAGATATTGCTACAGACGCCGCTGCTAGTCCTAATGTACCTAACACAGGCAAAATTTTTGGTAAAAACGTTTTGACTAATACTAATAGTGCCGGACCAAGAAACCACCTTGTTTTGACATCGCTGTTATTTGTGCGGCACTTAAATTTAAAACAAAAGGTTTTTTACGATTGTACCTGTTCGCCTGTTTTTTGGTCAACATTAATTTTGTTAAAATTCCCTTGGAAATGACAGGGTTGACCTTTAATGATACCTGTCTCTGATTTGCAACAGCAGCTGCTAATTTTTTAACTTGACCATCAGTCAAATATATTTCTTTTATAGTATATTTTGTCATCTTATATACAAATTGCAGATTAAACTTGGACTGTCATTTTACCTCCAACAGAGTCTATCGTAATAAATCTGTCGCTGATCACTAACGCGTACACGTACAACTGCGCTACTGGAACTGCTCCAAGTGTCCAGGTAATTTCAATATCAGCTGTCAAATCAACAGCTCGCTCGTTATGTTTACTAACATCAAAATAAAATATTGGATAAAGTGTACGAAATTCCTCTACTGATATTTACAGTGTTACAGTGTCATCAGCGTCATAAGTTTCTGCTAAATCGAGATAATTTTTAACAGACATTTTTTATTTATTAGATTATATAAAATTTTATTGCGGCGCTGTTACTTTAGATATTAATTTTTGTATGATCTGCTCGCCCTTTGGTGATAAAAGTTTTTTTGTTGTAGTTATCATAGCACGTTGAGTTTCTTTTGTTGGAGCGATTTTCGATATGACTTGTTTTATCTCAGATGTAGACGGTGTGCCTTTTATTTTATCGGCTATTTTTTGACCCACCGCAGTTCCAGCGGCAGATGCAGCTCCAGTTGCAAAAGCTTTACCTGCGTTAAGTGTAATTAGTGCAAATTTTCTCGCGATTCCCGGGACATTTACAACAATTTTAGTAACTATATTTCCCAAAAATCCCCCAACAACTTTTCTTCTATGAAATTTTTTTCTCTGTTTCATTATATCTGAGGTTGCATAATTTTTATTGCCAAATCTTTTAGCTTTTCTTATAAAATATGTTTACTATTGCGCGCTTAAGTGTAAATAATAAGTACCGATCTCGTTATTTAGATCCAGCTGTCGTCCAGATTGATCTGTCAACTGCATATTTATTCTTGTTATTTGATTTTCAACATTTAAAGGATAGTAAATAACTTGCCGTGGACTAATTTGCATGACAGAACCTGGTGGAACATCTGGCGAGAAACTATATATTGTTTGACCTTTACTGCCCTGGGCTGAGTAAGATCCGGAAGCAATAGAGCAATTTATTAATATTGTGTTTACGTCAGTTATATTTACCGGCAGTTCACCGCCATACGTCCTTTGTTGTTCAGAAGCACCATAAGTTTCATGAGAAAATCCTATCAGTGGTGCAATACTCGTTGGTGACATAAAATTAACCATTATATCTTTTAATTTTAATCTGGCTCTTAACGTGTTATAATTCGCTGTTAACTCGAAATTATCAGCTACACCGCCAGCTTTTGTTATAAGCTCTTTTATAGTCCTATTTAAATCGGTAACATTATAAGCTCCTTGCGGAATCTTAATTTTTCTCCATTTATCTCTTAAAATAGATATAATTATAAAATCAAATTCATCATTAATACCAGTTTTTACGTTAGCCATGGAATGCCAACATGTACATGAAATTAGTCCAATTTCATACTGTTTTTCGCGATTTAATTCTATTGGCGGAATATAATTTACTGAAAAATTTGCGCTATCTTTTGCGGCCGTACTAGAGTCTAGTAATAATGTTGTTGACATTGTTATTTATTATATTTTTATCAAATTGATATTTACAAAATTGTTATATTAAATCGCCTTGATTTATATTAAATCGCTACGTAAAGTTTTGTATTCGTCAGATGTTAATAAATTTTCCGATCTTAGATGATCAAGTATATCAATAATTTCATTATCAATTTCAGCGCTAACATTCCCAGCTTTCTTTGACGATATCAACAGCATTAATCTGCCTATCATTTCAGCGGTTGATGTAAATATTTTTACACCGGTTCCAGTCTTTTTACTCATTTCACTCATGCGAAGATTCTCATGATGTTCAAACTCGTCGTAAAATTTTACATATTTAGATTTTCCAGATCTAAACTTCTTCGCTATTGGTATTAAATTATAAGCAATAATAGCATCTCTAACACGTTTAAAAAGTTTTTCAAGATCTTCTATTTTAGCTTTTTCAATTCTACCGTCAGCTTCTATTCCAGCTTTACGAATATCATTTAATTGTTCAATAAGATCATCATATTTATCTTGTGGCGATTTAGCAATATTATTAATATCTTCAATATCATATTTTTTTATATAAAAGTTTTGTATTCGGATTTTGTTATTATACCTTCTGTCATTTTTCTATTTTTTTCAATTTGCTTCCTTCTTTCAGCTTCCTCTGGAGATATAACTATTTGTTCTTCAATTTTCTCTGGCAATATAACTGGTGGTTTTTCAGTTTCCACCAGACTCGCAGCTGGTACACTTTCTAAATCTATTTTTTTTACTATGGTACTCAAAACATTAGAGTAATGATCGAACTTTTTTTCATTAATTATTTGATTAATAGCTTTGATATAAAGATCGGCGATAATACCTCGTCGGTATTTTTCAATAGCTTCGTAATATTCTCTATTTCCCGGTACCACTAAATCGATCTGTTTCTTATTATCCTCTGATATTTGTGTTAACCGTGAAATTTTTTCGTCAGCATTATATTCTTCTTTTAAAATATCGTATATTCTCGAATCTTTAAATTTATATATTAAGTTAAACATTTTATACTCATCATCTCTTATTTTGTTATTTATATTTTTTAAGTCCATTTCAAATTGTGATAATGCTCTTGGATAAGATTCTATCCTCAAAATCTCCTTAGCTACATCTTCCGATTCTTCAAATTTTCGTTATATCTTCTAACTTACTTCTAATAGGCCCAACCGTTAAATTTGCTAATCGTCGTTCAAATTCGAGCGGATTATTGATCAGACGATTTATTTCAGCTTCTCTAGCAACAGGATTAAGAATATACGCTGTAAGTTCTTCAGCTAATCTTCTTTCTTCAGCAGATTTAGCAACAATTTTTGCAGCGGCTGCTTCTTGTTGTTCCTTAACAATTCCAACCAAACCTTTTTCCTGTAGTTGCTTAAGTTCTTCTTCCGATAGTGGTTTAGTTTCAGGTTGTCTTCCAAGTAGTGCTTCAGTAACTGGTTTGAGAATCGAAGCTGTTGTTTCTGCAGCAGTTACTTGTCCACGTCGTGCTTGCTGTACTCGCTGCTTAAATTCAGCCTGAGATTGAGCAAGTTTTTTTAGATCTTCTATATGTTTTCTATAATTTGCTCGTTTATCCATAATTATTATATATAAAGTTTATAAAATTTTAAGAAGTGGAAAACACCTTACAGCAAGTAAATGTCAATACAACAGCGAAACATTTTAGTCGGATCATTTGCAAGTTTATCAAATAAGAAAAAGTTATATTTATCCTTTGTAGCTTTATGACATAATTCGATAAATTTATCTTTTGTCACATCACCGCATTGCTCGTTCGCGATATTTCTAACGTCAACATTGTTCAGTCCTGGAACTAATATAAAACAATCGGTATTTCGCCGAATAAATCTGTCAACATTATAAAAACCTTGAGCTAAATAAACGGAATTACATTTTTTATTTCGCGACAGTGAAAAATACGATCTTATTTTATTCATTTCTACATTGTTTAACGGAATATCGTCAAAAACAACTATCTTAAGTTCATCCGAATCAAGTTGATTAACTGGAATAAGATCTTTTGGTTGTTTGATTATAAAAAAATCTTCACCAGCATCAAGATCATCACGAAGTTTGTCATTATATTTGCTTAGTAGATCGTACTTATTTTGCTGCGGATTAATTGTGTAAATATAAACTCGATCGTAGTTAAAATTATCTCCGAGAAGCAGGTTCATAAGCAAATTTGTTTTTCCCGATCCAGTTCGCCCAACGATAAGATAATGACAATCTGGAAGTTCATTGTTATGTTTATGTTTCACCAACCGCTCTGTATCAACATTTAATATCGTCGCTATTGTTGTTATATAATTTTATGTAATATAATTTATATAATATGAGCTATTATACAAAATTTGGAACATTATTGATAGATTCATCGACTGAAGCTCAGCAAGGTGACTTATCAAAGTATGCAACTCTTGATCAGCTCAAAAATGAAATCGATAATTTATTAAATATCACAAGTGTAGATCAAAATGAAGTCGTTGTTTTCCAGGATAAACAAGGACGATTGAAGACAAGTAATGTACAACTGTCAGATGTACTTGTACGAATTCCCACCGCGGTTGTTAATAATATCGTTACTTTTACTGACCAAGGTAAAATAAAAGATTCCGGTAACTCGGTTAACGATTATGTCAAAAAAGCTGGTGATTTATTTACCGATAACATTATCATGAATTAAAATAAAATTACATACCTTGGAAACCCAACCGCAGACACAGACGCAGCAACAAAAAATACGTCGATGATCAAGAATCTAAGTACGTAACGGTCAACGGTGGTATCATGCATGCATTTCTCAACATGAATTATAATGGTATTAATAATCTTAGAACACCAGAATCTGATTTTGATGCTGCAAAGAAAAAATACGTCGATGATAAGGAAATTCCAATAACAACTTCGTTAAAAACAATCAATAATGAAATGACTACATTAAATACTAATTTTACTAGACACGTACAAACGTTTTTAAATTTTCGTAGAAACATAGACAAATCTATACATGAATTTTTTGGTGATCCACCAATCGTTGATATTAAACTCTCCGACGTTAACACGAAACTAAACGACATTGTCAGTGGAATACCTAATATTGTTCAAAAAACGAATCTGATTAAAATTCCACACAGACAAATTAAAAATATCGTGTACACAGTAGCATCGGGATCATTAACATGGGCATCGCAAAGTGAAACTCTCGAACATACCGCAGAAGTAACTGGATTATACAGGCTGTCCATGTACGGTTCGGAAATTACTGCGTCCACTTCATCATCACCGAATGTATATTATAATCCTCTACTGGTGATACTAAATAAGGCCATCAAAGAAACATTTACGTTGACATCAACGGAAATGCCCCCGAGACGTTACTGGTGGTGTCTGGAATTTGTAGCTGAAACGCCATAATTAATCATTAGGGACTGGCACTATTGTAAACAAATATCATATAATGAAAAAAAGTATAGTTGATTTCAGTCACATTTCAAAAGAAATTCCAAAACAAGATGTGGATGCGTTAATGCAATATTACAGATATTATCATAAAAAACTTTGGTGCGTGAAAATATGTTATAAATACTACAACAAAATACATCGGATAATATCATATTTACCGCTGTTATTGACCGGCTCTGGTATAATTTCAAGTGGAGCATCATTAAATCCGTCTTTGTTAATAATATCGGGCGTTGGTGTTTCTCTTTCAACAGCGTTTAAAAAAATTGAACCTCGGTTTGTGAATAAAAAAATGCCTGCAAAACAGCTAGTATCACCTACAAAAAATTATTTGATCAGATACGATCTTACTTACGAGGTATAAAATATGATATGGACGATTTAATACGCGAGTTTCGTACTATTGACAGTATGTTAACAGATATTCTACCAATGAGAGTCGGCAGGTATGAAAAAGATTATCAAAGAAAGTATGATAATGATAGGGTATGAAATTTTGTCTAAACTTTAAAATATATCATTATCAAATAAAATATCAACCACATTGTCAACAAATATCAGTAGTAAACTAATAGGCGGATCCTGGATCGGAGGCCCAGCTCCCCCCAGAACAAATCAAGTAACCTCCAAAAAATGTTTAATTTATCGGGTATACAAAAAATAACTTCCTTAGTAAAACACTTTGTGTTACCTGATCTTGTTTTACTAGGGGGAGTTGGGTCTCTGGTCCAGGAACCGCCTATTAGTTTACTACTTCCGATCTATTATTTCTCACTGGAACACTTGGATTTATTTAGGCAATCTGTTGTTCATATACACTTTCGAGCTCGTGTGGCACGATCACCACCAAGAATACCCTGTCCCCCAGTTGTTCCTGGTGGTTATAAAGCAATCGCCGTTATACTCTCAGATAAGACAATGTTACTCGAAGGTGTTGGTGGACGAATGAGAGTTATTGATGTTCCAGTAGAAAACATCCATTTAAATCGCTCATGATATCATACTGTCATATCATCATGTTAGTGTCAGTCTGAGTCCTGGTCAGGTTAAAAAGCTACAAGCAGCATCAAAACAGAATTTGGGAATAAAAATATTACTGAAAAAAGAACAAATCCAAGGTGGTTCAAATAAACTATCATTGTTAGAGCGTCAACTCAAGCACTTCGATAAAGCCAAACGATTAAGGACCGGTATACGACTTAATCTTTCTGCGGGTGCCATTAAAGACATCGTTAAGACGGGTGGTATATTTCCACTTCTTGCAGCTATACCAGCGTTGATAGCCGCTGAAGCCCCAACTGTTGAAAAAGCGGCTGCGTTAGGTGCTGTTGGAACTGCTGCTGAGATGGCATTAAAGAAAGCAACAGGAAAAGGAATCATGCATGCAGAAAGTTTAAAAAAAGATCATGGACACAATACGGAAGACGTCTAAGAGCACCAAAAGTGCCACAGTCCGGCCGGGCAAGATTTCCAGGTCCACGATATGGCCGAGGTCTAAGACTACCCGGGACACTTCGTTGATTTTCTTCCCATGTCCAATTTTGATTTACTCGATGCTGCAGCGCTATTAAACATCAAAAACTTCAGAGGTGTTTTTATGCGTGATCAATTACCGCACAAAGCAAAACAATGTTGAAACTGGTATCATTAATTTCGATAAAAACTCTGGTCCAAGTACTCATTGGGTTGCATACACGATTGATCCACGTGGAATTGTTTATTTCGATTCGTATGGCCTGCCACAACCAAAAGAATTTTTAAAATATGTTAGCAACATGCAAAGTATTCCAATCTGGTATTCAGCATTACCAACACAGACAATAACTGATCCGCCAATATGTGGACGTGAAGTACTTGCTGTACTCGACGCTGTACCATCATCAACAACACCGCCTCACAAAGACGTGCACGAGTATACATCGTCCAACGTTTTAAACATATATTAGTAAATGTAATGGTAGATATTTACGGAAGATCTTCTCGCAGTAATACTCAACAAGGTGATTTATCCAAATATGCAACTCTTCACGATGTGAAGGAAGAACTAGCTGATCTTTTGAGTCTCGCAAATGTGGACCAAAATGAAGTCGTCGTTTTTGAGGATCAGCAAGGACGATTAAAGACGAGTAATATCCCGTTGACAGATATTATTCTGCGAAGAAGATAACCTAGCCGTATTTACTAAAAACGGTAAAATTAAAAATTCAAATGAATCAGTCTTAACGCTCATGGGAGAAATTGCTGGACGTATCAGAAGAATCGGGGATATTATGTATGGCGATCTCAACATGAGTAAAAATACAATTATTAATGTGAGAGAACCAAAATCAGACGATGATGTGGCAACGAAAAGATATGTAGACAGCAACAATGCCACTATCAGAACTGAGATCGATGATCGTTTACTAACCGCCGGTGATAAAATGACTGGTTCTCTCAACATGGCTAATAATAAAATTACTGGTCTTGGAGAACCGGAATCAAAGGATGACGCTGCAACGAAGAAATACGTCGACAATAACAACATCCCAATGATGACATCGTTAGTGACAATCAATGATGGAATGACAATATTTAGATCTGATTATACTAATCACGTACAAACGTTTGCAAATTTTCGTAGAAACACAAATAGAGCTATTAATGAAGTTTTTGGAAATCCAGCAGCAGCAGAGAGGGTGAACCCTACAACTTTGTAGAGACCTTATTTTTGAAAATTAAGGGTTCCCTGAAAAAAAAAGAAGTTTTTGCTTTAATAATGAAAACTTCTTTAATTGACCAGATTTTTTCACAATCTAGTCACGTGCGTATGTCATTCACCCTCTCTGCTGCTATAAATTAAACAGCCATATAAATATTATCAGTAATGAGTATTGGAGAACCACACTCAGCTAAATTAGCTCTACTGCTGCTATGATTTTTATCCAAAAATTGTATCAAGTCCGTTGCGATATCTTGACCTAGGATCATGTAAATTTATCGTTACAAAACCAAAGGGAGCGGTTTGTGCTTTTGAAAAGAAATTTTAAAATTTATTCATGTCCATGTCGCCTGAACACCAAGTATAATAAATATTCTGCAGCGTATGATTATCTACGCCATTAAATACAACTAAAACGTTACAATTATCTCTGATTACTTTTGGAATTTGTGTATATCTCTGTGTAACATAAATCACGTCTGTATTTTTATGTCTACCTCGTGAAAATATTCTAGCTGGATTTGACTGTTTGTCCAGCATAACACCATCATACACTACTAAATTATTAATAAATACATCCAGATCATTTACGGATGGCGCTTCATCAATATCAGTAATAAAGTCTATGACATTGTCTTCATGTAACGATTTTGCGTTTTCATTAAAATCTTTAAGTACTTCGTAACATCGCTGATCATCTACAGATGGCGCAACTAAATACAATTTATCCCACTTCAGCCATCGCATTATTAGATTAAGCAATAATTGTGTCCTCCCACTTCCAGATGGGCCTATTATAATCATTCTGATAGAATTCGGAAGCGCTGGATGGTGCTTTACTGGCTCTTGTTTTCGTGTCGCAGAAAAGTCAATTATATCCATATAATTAATAATATGAGTCTATATTGTGTTCGATGCAGAGCACCTACCGATACTACTGAATTAACGACAGTAACAACAAAAAATAAAAGACGTGCACTTACAGGCAAGTGTGCGAAATGTGGTACCAAGAAATATAAATTTATTGCAACAAAGACAGGTGGGGTGATATAGCCGTTTCGTTAGGAAAATTACCAGGAACTCCATGGGCTAAATATCCCGGTGAGAAACATTTACCCGGATATAATTATTGTGGTCCTGGAACTCGTCTCGATATCAGACTCGATGATCAAGATCAACCAAAACCAGGAGAGTATCCAGTAAATAAGATTGATCAAGCGTGTCACGTACATGATGTCGCGTATAAAAGTAAGGATTTGCAACACCGACATCTCGCGGATGTAAAATTGATTCACGCGTTAAATGCTATACCTAATAAATCTCTCAGAGAAAAATTAGCTAGTTTTCTAGTAAAAACTGCTATGAAAGGTAAACTAGTGTTAGGGGCTGGTAATTAATTATATAACTATCATAATGGAATCCGTTTATTATTCCCCGAGAGGATTTTGGAGAGGTAAGGCAGCGATTAGTAAACTCGCCGAAGCAGCAAAAGTTTCACGTGATGTCGCTGCATCATGGTTAGCACGACAGGCAATATGGCAAATCTTCCTAAGTCCACCTAAAAGAATTCATTACGCGCATTTTGATGTTAGTGTCCCTAATGAAATTCATCAAGCGGATATACTGTTTTACCACACGATACCATTAAAACACGTGGACGAAAATCACGCACTTACAAATACGCATTGACTATCGTTGACGTTGCTAGTAGATATAAAGAAGCGGAGCCATTATCAACGAAAACAGCATCCGAAGTTGCATCTGCGTTCGAACGAATTTATCAACGTGGTGGTCTACGATGGCCACGGTTATTACAAGTTGATCCTGGTAAAGAATTTCTTGGAGTAGTATACTGAAATTCATCGTGATCAGGCAATCGTTGAACGATTTAATAGAACACTTGCTGAGCGGTTATTCGGATACCAATACGCAAAGGAAATATCTACTGACTTTAAGGATAGATCTCGTGAATGGGTTGCAAGATTACCGAGTGTGATAGCTGCTTTGAATAATGAAATTACTCGTTCAACTTCCATGAAACCTTCTAATGCGATAAAAAAAAATATATACCAATACAACGACATGAATCTTTCTCTCAACCAGTATTAGGTAATGTTACAGTTAGATATTTATATGAACCCGGCGAACTTGAAGGCGGTAAAAAAAGAGCAACCGATCCTATCTGGAGCGTGACTACACATAAAATTTCTAGCGTGGTTAGATCCACTGGTAGACCTCCAATATACAGACTAGATTCTACTGCCCCTCAACGTGGATTTGTACGTGAACAATTACAAGTAATTCCTGAGGATACACAATTACAACCAAGCTCAATTTTGTAAATGTCCAGAGCCTCGACGTCGATTACACTCAAGACAAGTCAGCATTACATTTTCACGTGTGTGACCGAGATCGCTATTAATTCTGTCTACGGTAAATTGTCTTGGATTCGAACACTGCCATAACATATTACAGTTGCAACTTGAGCAATTATTATTCTGTAGTTCTTTTAGTTTTATAATAAATTCAACATCAATATCAAAATCACGATTATTTTTTTTGTCACACTGCTTATAACCAGATAGTTTTTTCTTATTACGTCATTATTAACAGTTTGATCATTATTTTCTATAAAATTCATAATAACCCTATGTAGTTGAGATATTCTTCTAACACGAGATACTGCAAGATAGACTAAGTTTGACCATTCGATACGATCATCTACAATCCAGATATTTGTATCAGAGATAGTTAATCCTTGTGACGAATGAATCGTTATAGCGTATCCTAACACCCACGGTGATTTATTCATACTCAGCGCATTCTCAACGACATTAATATCGACTAAAACAATATCATTCAAGACAAGATTCTGTACCCTTGGTGGAACCAAGACACCTGGTATTTCAACTTCAATATTCTGTCGTCGAGTATCTGCTGGGCGATAACACAAAAGGTACAGGTAGATCTGAAAACTTTTCTTTATGTAACAAAAATAATTTATCCTGTAGTTCATCACGAACTATCTTTCTACTCGCGACTATTAAATCAGCGGGATTCCATGAAGTCCAAAATTCATTCATAGAAGTCTCTGGAATTACTCCTCGCATTATCTCACATTGTACTCTGTCTGGTTGAAGTCTGATTAATTTTTTAAATTCCTTCAGGGGTTCATCGATAGCTCTATGGTCATCATTTATTTCTTCATAATAATCTACGTTATTCTTTAACCATTCATGTGGAGACTCTCCAACAAAAGGTGGTGGTTGACCATGATCGCCGCACATTATTACAGCAGTATTCTTCAATAACAACCAATCAAGAAATGTTTTTAGTGTTTCTAACGACACCGTGCATATCTCGTCTCATATAATATATTTAGGTACATATTTTTCACCCATCCGCGATGGAGTCCATAAGTCTCCGCACCATCTAAAGAAACTGTGGTATGTACACGATTTTACTCCTCGTTGCTTTATTTCTCTAGCAAGTTTATGTGTAGGTGTTAAAACAATTATATCTAAACTATTATTTATAAATAAATTAATTACACGAGTTGTTTTACCTGACCCTCCACACCCATTAAGATAAACAGTCTTATGTCTAGATACAGGATCGTACAGAGATGGTGCAGATGACTTTAATATTTGATTATTATTTCTGTAATATGTCTCCACAATTTCAACATCGGCAGATTCAGAATAACTAAATATATTTTCTTGTTTTATTCTCCACGTCCCCCATTCACCATTACCGAGTTTTAATAAATCTTTATATTTTTATGTACATAAAATGAATCCGTAGCGACTCTGACGGCGTGATGAGGAAATTTATTTATCATCGATAGTAGGTTTATCGAAACATAAGCTAACATCGAAGATCTTAAATGAGTAAACTGCGGTGACTCGCCATCAAGGTAGCTCACAATTGTACCTAGTTTCGTTCCATCTGATAAATAAGCATTACATCTGTTTATAAACGTATTTTCTCAGTTGTATCAGCGATTATAAAATCTAGTTCAGCATCGTCCATAATCAATCTTGTACAATGTCGTTTATAATCGTATGAACCACCTTGAGTAAATTTACCGATTATCTTTCTACCGAGATCCTTTGCAAATTTTTCATCGTATTCATTCCTGCATTTATTTATTTTAATAATATGATCTTCATCAATATCAGGGAATTCTTTTCTGATATCATCGATATTAAATCTATTTGGTTCTGGTAACCAAACTTGCTTCTGTGAACTATACGATATAATCGCTTCAGTTACTCTCAACGATAATAAAAATCCAACATCAAGCATATATCGCAATAGTACTATCGGAACCCAACATCGCTCTGAAAAATGTCTTCCAAACCAAGCATAAGTAATCGGATGGAGATTTTCTGCAAATTCGAATAATTCTATATGAGCAAATCCGGTTAAGTCAAAATCTGGTAAATGTCCGTTTATCGCAACCCTTGTCATGTCATGTGTAGGATGTCCGAATCTCTTAAAGTACTTAGAACATACTCCATATCCAAGAAAACTCCCAGGATAACACGCTACCATATCAACTGAGATAACATCACTATGGTTGTATTTGGTATTCCATAACCCACCGTGACCATATTCTATACAGCTTTTCTTGACATCTTCAAGGAATTCCGATCGTGTCGTTTTCCATGAATTTTTCTCCTGAGCGAAATGGGCAGCAACCGATGGTACGGTAAAGCAGTTATTCAGGAATTGTCCAACTATGACATCATCAGAGGTATATTTCAATGCAAGATGTTCCATTTCTTCATGGAGAGATTCTGTACGATAAATATCACCGTTAGGCCGTACAAACTGATCGTAATGATTATATTCCGAACTCTGAAATAACCAAACAGACACAGGGTCGCTTTTGCTGATATTTTTAATAAAATCAAATATATCACCGTTATAAAACTTAACTTTTCTATCTCGTGGAAATATCGTTACAGCATTAGTCCATGCATGTGCATTATGATCAACGATTGTTATAGGGTTTCCATTTTTTATATATTTTGGTTCGTATAATATCTCTCGGGTTAGTGTTTTTACTGTTATTGGAAATCTTAATAACTTTTCTAGTTCAGCAACATCCTTAATAGATGCACCAGCATCTTTAACGGACTCTGCCCATTTGTTTATTTTTTTATGTCTTAAATCTGTTAAACCATTACCACGTATCGCATTTGTAAAATGTTCTGTAACTCGTTCAGCTACGCAGTTTATTCTTGATATTTTCATCGGTTTCAGATCCGTAACATTAGGTTTATCATTCAGCGGAAATATTCCGTATACAACTGCAGTCGCTGGATAACTCTGTATATAATAGGGTTTATCAATGCCAGTAAGTATTCCGGGTTTAGATTTATTACTTAAAAGAACAATATTACCCCCGGGCTGCACACGGACTGGATCACGCTTATCACGAATAATCCAAATATCTTCTTCTGTATTTACAATAAATTTTATTAAAATAAAATATTTTTGATTATCAAGGTGATTAATAATTACTTTTCCTCGTTTGTCATTCATCATATTAGTAACATTTCCAACTCTGAATGTTGACCATGCATGAACTGCACCATCGTCACGAAATTCCTTTTTTGCTTCACGAATACGTTCGGTTACCATTAATGCCAGATCTTGCATCGAAGTACTGAGTTTATATTCTGATAGTCTGTCAAGGTCAAATCTAGTAGGGGAAGGTTCAATAACGGATAATTCCTCCATATTATAATTAGGGCAAATATTTAATTGAACATTAATCTTTTATATATGATTGAAACACAAAACAAATGTGCTTGGCTCAAAATTGGATATACTTCTACTTGTAATAAATCGTGTGTGAACAAATACTGCGGAAATCATGCACAGAGTATCAAAAATGGAAGTACAGGACCAATACCGTGTGTGAAATGCGGTGTTGGAGTAAGAGGAAAAACTCAATTGTGCCTAAAATGTGGCGGAAAAAAAATATAGAGAACTAAAACGATATTATGACAAAAAAAATAACACTGACTCTCCTATAAAGACAGAAGAAGATTATCTGGTTAGATTTCAAAATAATGATTTAAACAAATAGTATTATATATATAATGGAGCAAAATGAGTTTGTGTCACATCCAATCTTTACCAATTATGAAGCAACTCGAGAAGGTGTAATCAGACACTGCAGATTGAAAAAACCAGTAGGTAGTATTAATAATACTGGTTATCTTGTGTTTACTGCTAATGGCAAGAAAAATTATTTATCAAGTAGATTAATATTCGAATGTTTTTTTGGAATAATCAAAGATGGATATGTGGTTGACCACATCAACGGCAATAAGCTTGATAACTCACTTGGAAATCTACGAATTACTACACAGAGTCAAAATTGTAAATCCGGAAACACTGGTGGCGCACGATTTGCAAGATCTGTTAAATCTGTAAATGTAGATGGTGAAGAAATTGTGTTCAAGTCAATTAATTCTGCTGCCAAATATTTTGACATAATACCACCTTCAATAAAACGCGTTGCAGATAATATTGCTAGATCTGCATTTTCGAAAATATATAATCAGCGGATAGTATTTGAATATGTCTAACTCTCTATTCTTACAAAAACAAATAGTTCGACTCTGTTAATTTTCCCAAGGATTTTGTTTAGCCATAATTACAGTCACTGACTCTGTCATGGGTTCACCTTCATCGCTCTCAGCATTGACAGAATCAGATAGCATAATCTTTCTTAATTGCATTACACGATTATCCACAATCTTTTTTCATTCGTACTCGTGAGACAGTTCGGATTTAATATTTTCGATAGAACGTGCAAGAGGTGCAAATAGCTTTATCTGATTGTCGTTTACCATGGCTAGTGATTCAAGCATAGATTGATAAATTAATTTTATGAATCTGTAGTTTGAAGATAATGTATATTTATTATCAAATTTTCTTTGTTGCAGTAATTCAAAATCGCACATAATTTTCTGAGGGTCGAGATTATCAGATATTTTTATTCCGTTATGTTTTAATTTTTTAATAGCAGAAATAATATCATTAATATTTTCTTGGTTCATTATATATATATTTTTTATATATTTAATATAAAAAAATATTAGCTCCCATGACTTTTTTTTTGTTTTGTCAGGGAGCTGTTTTGTTTGTGATATATGGTTATGAAATATATACAGATGGTTTATGATTTTGATTTTGAACTGCACAAACATAAACTTATCCTAATGATTGTATGGTTATGAAATATATACAGATGGTTTATGATTTTGGACTGCACAAACATAAACTTATCCTAATGATTGTATGAACATGAATATATACAAATGGTGATGACGGGGGAATCTTGTCTACGTCCAACAGATTTTGTACACTCTCCCCCCATACAAAACCCCGGGAGTGTAAAACGTACACCCCTCAAGGGTGTATGATAGGAGAGTGTATTTTGTCTGTTGTGGATATCGAGGAAATTCTCCGGGTTCCCCCAATTAGATAAGCATCAGTCGCAAATGCAAGATAATATCTTTAGCATTTCTGGAGACTCGAACACGCGAGAGTCTGTAGAGCTTCGATCTACGTCAAACCGTCTTACCATTTCGGCCATCGTTCTCTTATCAATAATATAGTTAAATTTAAGTATATATATAATATTTACGCTGTCTCACAGAACTTGTATTACTAATAGAATGTAGAATTGTACTTCATTTTTTCAAAATTCATAAAATAATTTTGCACGCATAAAGTTATAGTTCGTTAAGGTAACAGACAGACGGACTAATATACGCTATACACGTACATACAACTGGGTTTGTACAGGTAACGTAGTAAGGGAAATAATCGTTCAATTTACTGCAGAGAGATAGCCGAGTTATCTCGCTTTATTATATATACAATTGCTTTAATCATATAAAATTGATTATGTATTTACTCATCAGATTATATCCCCCTGATTAAATAATCAGACGTTCTATGAGCGTACATATAGGTTTATATTAAGAGATTCGTTCCTCGTGTCCAGAATTCTAGTATTTTGGTCTGTAAGTTTGAAATTTATTCTTGTCAGAAATGGATTATGAACTCGCAGGTAAACGGGATTAATTGGTTCTGCCACAATTAACGAGCCTGGTGGGACAATCGGGCTAAAACTGAATAATATATACCCTTGCTCCGCAGTGCCACTGCGGTGGCTAGATTTAGAAAGATCTACCTGATAGCTACCTTCAATAACATCATATACCAGATTGACTGCAATTGTTGTTGTTATGTTTACAATGCCCGGTGATATATGTCTACCGGCACCAAAGGGGTTGTTATTGTGTTTTAATATAGCCGGTGGTGGGGCTATTTTTCTCCACGATTCAATTACTCCCGGATAATATTCTTCAATAAGATCATTTAATGATTTCTTCATTTCAGCGTTATTTAAATCTGGTATAACAAATATTTGTAAATCTTTTTCTGTTATTTTATAATGATCAAGAAATACTTGCTTCATTTTTGGATTTGTGTAACTAATTCTACTAATATCAGTCGCAATGTTTATAATACTTCGATTGGCGATGTATAAATCGAATAAGATCCTATTTAAATGTTTTATTGACTCGATTATTTGCTGCTTGACATTATGATCATAATGTTGAGATAATGAAATAAGTAAATTTCTTAAATCATTAAACGTTTTATCGTATTCAGGCTTGAGAGTATCTAAAAATTCTTTAATAAATTCTACATCAACAATATCTCGTTGCCTCCCTCTCTCTGTAACGATAGCATTAAATGTTGATCTACTTATATAGGGGATCCTTTTACCATCAAAATCGGTAAAGTAGTATATATCGTCGTTTGGATCAAATTCAAATACTATACGAATCCATGGATATTCTTCTCGATATTCTGGATTTTTAATGAATTTTTCTTCACTCGTTTTAAATTCTTCTAGTTTTGGTTCTGAAACTCCATTATAAACAGGTGCGACATCAGGCCATCCTAACACTGATCTGATCGAACTTTGATAAATATTTACGAGATAATCAGGAGAATTTATTTCAATCGCCGCTGATAGTGTTGGTTCATAAACAGTAATCACTATTTTAGATTCTTTCCCCGTGATAGATTTAATTCTGCGTTGGAACTCATCATTAATCTGTTCTATTTGATAACTGCCCGTTGAAATTCCAACAACTTGCCAATGAGGTGTTCCATCCGGTTTATTCTTATTCGCAAATACCAGTGAATTATTTGCTGGTTGTCCACCAAACGGTTTTGACCTGATATTTGGCCATCTATGATAAACTCGAAGCTGCGTTAATGCAATTTCCTTTGCTGGAATTGCGGTCGGAAAATTAACGCTAAATTCAGGATTGGTTGAACTTAATGATATCATAGTAGTTTTTGACGGCGTTGTATTAGCTACGATCTGCTGTAATAATTCGCGCGACTCTGACATTATTATTATCGTTATTATTTAATTCTCCATCTTTCCGTTATTATCACTAGAGAACGCATCGCGTTCCACTATGAACGCTTCATCGTAGGTTTTCATTATCGTTACGAACTCCTCATCGGATATTTTACCATCACTGAGATACGCTGTAATATACGAGCATAATTTAGTGTATGCGGCTGTTGCTGTGTGAATTTCATCACGTACTCATTTAGTTTATCATTCGTACACGTAGATATTTTTTTAGAGATAATACTGAAAATACCTGCACATGTTGTTGCCGTTGAAACTATAATCGTTACAACTGCAGGCGCTGTCATCGTTATCGTTGATAATAATAATCCACTTCCAGCAATAACAGCAGAAACCGAGTATACCATTATATCAATAACAACCATACGACGACGATATTTTTTTACCTTTATCGTGTAATCGTCGATGATATTTTTTAGTTTAGTTTGACACTCACGTACTTGAGCGTATCTGTGACGTTGAACGTCGATAAATGACTCTTGATTCATTATATTTATCTAGGTAACTAATTGAGGAGTTTCAGCTACGAACTCAACACACCACCAATAAGTCGCTGCGGTTAATTTTTTATCATTCGCTATTAGCATAAACGTTTCTTCAGTATCTTTATTTAACACTATAGACACAATTCCAGAAAAATCATCGGTTGAATGACGCCATGGAAATGTGGTAAATATACTGAATTTTGCACTACTAAATACAGATAATCTGTATAAACCAGTAACCTCTGCAGTGTGTTTAAAAGTGTTATTTTCCTGCGACCATGTTGCCTTTCCTGATGCGACTGTGTACACGATATTAATGATCTGCTTGTGAGGAATTTTAACGAGATTAGTTTTTGAATAATATTAGGAATACCACTAATGATATCGTTGAGTCTTGCGTTAATGTCAGCGAGATTAATAATAACATTTGGTGGAGTTCCAAAAAAGTCATTAATAGATCTGTGTACATTTCTACGAAAATTTAGAAATGTTTGTACGTGATTAAAATATTCAGTTCTAAATGAAGCAGTTCCATCATTGATTGTCGTTAATGAAGTCGTTATTGGAATTTCCCTATCGTCGACGTATTTCTTCGTTGCGGCGTCCAAATCTGTTTCTGGTGTTCTGAGATTATTAATACCATTATTATTCATGTCGAGAAATGCACGCATTATACCACCGCGCACTGACACGTACTTGGATTCTTGATCATCGACGTATTTTTTGTTGCTGCGTCTGTATCTGCGATTGGATCTCCAAGATACGTAATTTTTCTTCCTGACATAATAATATCACCGGTAAATACATCACCAGTTTTCTTAACATAATCGTTAACCGACTTACCGGAATCCTGTATTTTACCATGATCAGTGAAAGTAACGACATTATTAACAACCGCGTTGGGAATTCGTACAAGAACATCTAGTAGTTGTATGTTACTCGTTTTAATCGTCCTTGTTTGTCCTGAAAAACGACGACTTCATTTTGATCCACACTCGTTATATTTAATAAATCATCGATTTCATTTCTGAGCTGATCAATGGTTGCATATTTAGATAAATCGATCTTCTGAGCTCTACCTGAGGATCTTCCGTAAATATCTACCATTATATTTACTGATATCAGTTTAAGTATTATGACGTAGTGTAGTGAACGCGTGTACGACTTTATGAGGCGGAGCTGTTGATTTTGATACAGCATCAAGCATAGCGAGGGTTTCACGACCCCATATTGGAGGATCAGTTATTTTTTGTGTCGGTAGCGTTGAATACCAGATTGGAACAGTATTATTGCTAACGTAATGAAGAAATTCTTTCGGTGGTGCTAATCCATACGAATCGAAATAAATAATTCCACGTGGATCAATTGCATATGCGACCCAGTGCGTGCCTGGGCCAGAATTTTTATCGAGATTAATAATACCGGTTTCATGTTGCATTGCAACGGTAGGTAATTGATCGCGCATAAAAACACCTCTGAAATTTTTATTTTTAATTGCTTAGCAGCATTAAGTAAATCAAAATTGGACATGGGTGTTATTAGTAAACTGTCCCTGGTAATCTTAGGCCTTTTCCGTACCAGTGTGGAGTCCCTGGTAATCTTAAACCCTTTCCGTACCAGTGTGGAGTCCCTGGCAATCTTAAACCCTTTCCGTACCAGTGTGGAGTCCCTGGCAATCTTAGACCCTTTCCTTTTTTTTTTGATTCCTTTTCCGGTTGCTTTCTTTAACGCCATTCCAGCAGCTGTTCCAACAGCGCCTAGCGCAGCTGCCTTTGCAACAGCTGGTGCTGCAGCTGCTATTAATGCTGGTATTGCTGCGAGAAGTGGAAATATACCACCCGTTTTAGCAATATCTTTGATGGCACCCGCAGAAAGATTAAGTTTAACGCCTTTATTTGATTTTTTAGCGTCGTTGAAGTTTTTCAACTGACGTTCGGTCAACGATAGTTTATTTGCACCGGTCATTTGTTCTCGCTTTAGCGATATTTTTATTCCACAATTATTTTTTGATGCTGATTGCAGCCTTTTAATCTGACCAGGAGTCAGACTCACACTAACGTGATGATATGACATTATAATTATTATGAACGATCTAATTACATGTTTTCTACTGGAGCATCAATAGCTCTCATTCGTCCACCAACACCTTCGAGTAACATCGATTTATCGCTGAGTATAACGGCTATTGCTCTGTAATTAGGAATTAATGGTGCTGGTGCTATTGGCAATGTTACACGAGCTCTGAAGTGTATATCAACTACTGATTGTCTGGTTAAATCTAAATGTTCTAGCGAAAAGTAATAAATCGGATACAGCGTTGTAAAATCTAGCTGCGATATTTGTAAACCAGTATCAATGTTTTGATCACGACCCATGAATGTCATTAATCTATGATATGCACGTGCTACATGATTTTGATCGAAATTCAGTAATATATCCTCGGATGGTTCTTGATGTCCATTTATCCTTAATGAAACCTCAGAAACACCGAGTTTGTCAAATATCATGTGACTATTTGTTTGCGAGTTTACTCGTGCAATATTTTGAAACGCAATAAATATGTGTCGTGGTGCAGAAACACCTTGCTGAGAAGCTATCTGCCATGTAAATAAACCATCAATTGCACTCTGAACGGCATCTGTGGTCATTGTTAACCATGACAACGTTGATTTACCGCCTTGACTCATAAAAGATAACAACCGGTCATCTTCGGATATTGACGGAGTCATTACTGGCATCCACAGGGAAAGTTTTGTTAGTACTACTTTACCAGGATCACCAATAGGTCTCCATAATGCATCATTATCATCGCCTTTTCGTACAAGTACAACTGTGTGTTTGGCTCCGAAAATGACTTTTCTAACATTTCTACAGAATCCAAAAATATGTGACAGGGGAATTGCACATGAAAATCTTCTCCTATTATCTCTTAACATTGATCTACGTGCTGCAAATCCTAAGTTAAATTCTGGATTTGAAAAAGGTAAATCTTCAATAACATTAGAAGCAACAGGAGGAACAGCTCGATCATTTGGCTGTCGAAAAACCTGATTTCTACTGTCAGGGTGGTCAGAAGTATCCTTGACAAACATCATTGATGGACCAGATGATCTTGAATAATCGTCACTGTATCTCGCAAGACCTAGTATTGTCGTGGCAACGTCGACGTCTTTCTGGATTGATTCAATATTTTTTCCATCAATCATGTACGTAGCGCTGTCAAATAACGCCATAATACCATTATTAACAAAACCAACCCTAATATCAGCGACGTATTCGACATCATTTGTCCTTATAATTTCACCTTCAAATTCGATAAATGCTTCAGCGGGTAAGAAATATCTACTTGTATCCTGAACCTGTAGTTCGATTCTTCCACGTTGATTTGGAATTCGGGCGTCATAAGAATAATACTGATAATCGCGCACAGACTCATCTTTGAGAACTGGTGCGTCTATGTCAAACGCGGTGTTAGAAATACGCTTGAACATCTTTATTATTATCGTCTTCGTCTAACTCGAAGACCACTTCCTGCTATCAGACTAGCGGTTATATTTTTTCCTTTTCCGACATCGGGATATCAGCTAACTCCGCTAGTTTTTGATTAGCTGCTTGATTTATTATTTTACTTACACTTGCGGGCATCACTTCGGTGCTAGGTAATTTCACAGGTCGAGTCGGTCTGCGTATTAATCGTGATAGTCTATCTTTAATTGCTGAGAATGCTTTGCTAGCGAGATTACCAACAGCGCTTATACCTTTTTCACGAACAACATCAATAGCTTTCATTCCTGGTTGCTTTGCAATCGGTATTGCTTTTGGGGCTATCCTTCTAAACAGACCCTGAATAACATCACCTAATCCATCTCCGTAGATCGTTTTGTATACCGGTAATCGAGAGTTTATTACCCTGACCATGGTAGGTCCACGAGTATTGTGTATGATCATTTTATTATTAAGTGATTTTATCACTAATTACATACTTAGTCACTGTAATAATCGTCGGCGATTTCATTAATAAGAGATCGATATACATTAATATCCATGATGCCGCCACTAAATAATCGTTTGCAAATATCAGCTACTTCATTAATGATTTCTGGGGAATTATTACCAGCTCTTTTTCCTCCGATGAGAATTTCTAATCGATCGACATCAGCAAGAACGTTATTGGGGCAAGTAATAAGACCACTTCCTAGACCACTTCCAGTTGCGCCAGGATC
This sequence comes from Megalonaias nervosa, assembly GCA_016617855.1. Taxonomy (NCBI): domain Eukaryota; kingdom Metazoa; phylum Mollusca; class Bivalvia; order Unionida; family Unionidae; genus Megalonaias; species Megalonaias nervosa. The sequence continues at coordinate 1,333 of JAECUM010095946.1, read as the reverse complement.
GTCTTGAAATTCTTCTTCTTTCTCTTCAACTGGTTGTTGTGATGACGGTAATCTGATTTGTGGTGATGGTGGTAATTCTGCGTAATCACGAAATGATTGTTTAAATGGTTTCGGTGATACTTTTGGTGATCTTAGAAGACGACGAAATGATTCTTTGATCGTTCTTTTTTTTCGTTTTTGTTGTTGTTGCTGTAGTGGTTGTTGTTGTAGCTCTTGTTGTTGTAGTGGTTGTTGTAGTTGTGATAGTGGTTGTTGCGGTGATGGTAATTCAAATTGTTGTGGTGGTGGTAATTCAAATTGTGGTGGTGGTAATAATCGTTTACCTTGTTCAGTTTCTTTTATATGTTTATGTACAGCGTCATCAAATTTATTAAAATCTATAATATCTTCATTAGATCTGATTTCTGGAATACCAGTAGCGACGCGATATATATCTCTGATCCAATTGGCAGAGCTTAATGATTTAAGATATTCTGGTTTTACATATTTTTTTCTTTCATAATATCCAAACGCGGCAATATCAAATAATTGGATTGGGTCCCTGATAGCAGCAATACCTTCAGGCGTGAATTTATCTTTTATATTAGTTCTTGGTCTTTTAGGCGCTGGTTGTGGTGCTTGTGGTTGTGGTTGAGCTGCTTGAATACGGCCAGCAATATCAGCAGGCAATGTTGCAAGAGCTCTTTGTGTTGCCTCAGTTGCTGTAACAATTTTCTTCGTTGGTTCGACAATCGGCTTAAATAATTTTTCTGTACCTTCTGTAAATTCCACTTGAGATTCCTGACATGATTGTAGTTGTTGCTTAACAGAATCACGAACGGGTAGATATTTTTTAATTGCCTCTAGTCGCTCTCGAGCTAATTTAGCTGAGTGTGGTTCTCCAATACTCATTATTGATAATATTTATATGGCTGTTTAATTTATAGCAGCAGAGAGGGTGAATGACATACGCACGTGACTAGATTGTGAAAAAATCTGGTCAATTAAAGAAGTTTTCATTATTAAAGCAAAAACTTCTTTTTTTTTCAGGGAACCCTTAATTTTCAAAAATAAGGTCTCTACAAAGTTGTAGGGTTCACCCTCTCTGCTGCTCCAGCGGTTATGGATATTAAACTCGTTGACATAAACAAATTACCGACAGTGTAGTACATGCAGCAGCGTCTGGATCAGCATTATGGACACCACTCAATAAATCCATTAAACATCGCCCTGAGGTTACCGGCATATACAGATTCTCAGTACTCGGCGCTACAACATTTACAATATCTACCACAATTTCACGGCGTTATCCACTCCTGACTCCGTCATGTGGATCTCCTGACTCTGTCAGGGG
>JAECUM010095945.1:0-31896 GCA_016617855.1 Megalonaias nervosa | reverse complement strand
GACTTGTACTTGTGATTTATCTCTAGGGCTTTTAAACAACACCACGTAATGAGCATTGAGACTAATGGTACGATGGGCTTTACTTTGTTGAAACAAATTTTGAGTGATGTAAATGACACTGGCATTACGATGATGCCCTTTGCGCGTAAACCAGAGTTTAATTTCTTCTTCGTCTTCTCCTAACATGTCGTCAAAAATAACCAAATGAGTTTGACTAGGGTCAGACACGATTCCGTCGTCTTCGACATGAATGCCTTCCACAAAGACGATGGAATCGCCTTGACTTTCTCGCAGAAGGCTGTACGCCGATTGCCACTCTTTATAGCACCACACGATACGTTGAGGAGGACGATCGATCAAATGATGTTTATGTTCGATCAAACGTTTGATAAATTCGGTTTTGCCTGAACCGCTAGGTCCGGCAATGAGCATGTTAAAGGGATGGCGAAGATACAAGGCCTCCCAACTAGCACGATCTACGTGTTCGTCAATGACTTTGACAGTGGAGGAAGAGGGAGCAGAGACAGTAGAGGTAGCCATAGTAGTAGTGTAACAAATGTCACTTGTGACACGAAGACAGACAAGACAAGAGTTTTTATACTTTTTCAGGACACGTTTATTGTCATCTTTAATGGTGAACAACACGAAAGACAAAAATACATAAAACCAAATGGTTAAGTACAGGAATAAAAATCACAACAAAACGACCAAAGTGGAATATAAACAAGTCTCTGTACAACATTTTTTGTGATCAAGAGGTGAAATCGTAGGAGTAGTGTGTAATGTTCTGAGAGTCTGTACATTCCTTGGTTCAGTCACACAAGCGTCCTCCCGAAATGGTCTTTCAGGAATGTCAATGACAGTCCTGTCTTGAAGAGAGTGGTTTTCCTCGGTGACAGACTGTTCTTCTGGTATTGTCACTAACACAGGTTTAAAAGTGACTTTTTTCACTGAACGTTTTAATTTTTTAGGATTACAAATCTTTGGCATAGTGTGCCACTTCTTTAGTCCAAGCCTCAAACCCCAAACTTTTCCAGTCACATACATCGTTCCAGTGAGGGTGTAAGTCACAAGCTACACACACGTCGTCGTACACATCTTCAGTGCCTAAAAGTTGACGAATCTTGTTTTTGCGTAGAGGTTGAGAAGTATCAAGATGAAAGCGCAAAGCTTTGAGCAGAATGAGTCTCTCGTGTACATTTAAAGGGACGACTTTCATGTTTTGTTTTGGACTAATAGGTACTGTTCGTAAAGAGTCCACAAAGAATTGGCTGGTAAACGAAATCCCAGAAAGCAAGTCACTAAGACACACACTACACGTCGACCCCAATTCAATGGAGACAGTTCTCGTAAAAGGCAATGGTAATCCTCCACCGTTCGAATACTGTCATTGATTTCCTTCCACGGAATCTGTTGTATCACAAATGATAAAGGTTGTGACATAGTAGAAGGTTTTTATACCTCTTTTTGTCGGAGGCAATAAGTGTACTGTTTGCACAGAAGTGGTCGGATTCTGTCGACCTATCAAAAATATTTAGTCACTAACTTGCACATCACACGTCGTTCATAAGTTCTCTCATTAACTAAGTTTACATTGTGTACAAGATTTTGGTAACCCTTTAACTCTTCTTCTGGAATTCGATGCAGTAAGTGTACCTTGTAGTAAAGAGAATCGGTAACAAACCAACTCTTCTCGCCCTCGGACCGTTGATGAATGTCTGACCACTAGAACACTTTCATCAGAATCAATCCTCTTATAGCATTTAGGTACCAGTGGTTCAAACATCGGTGACGTAACGGATGCAATGGTTCTTTTCGTTTCACTTGTATTTTGATCAACTCTTGGTAAATGCGTTCTCTCAACTCCACAGGTAAACCACGAATGTTCTCTTGTAAAGTATCCATGATCATGTCAGTCAAACACTGCTCCTACCGGCAAACGCACAGGGAACAAATACCTACTAAAGGTAGGTAGTGACACTTCGGAGACCATCGAGCATGTTCCAGGTGAGCGCAATCTTTCTTCTCCCACTCGTGAAGTGACACACCGCAACTGAAGCACTTGACTTTATCCCCTTAGCCCAAGTAGAAAAATCCAGCTCTGGCTAATTCTTCGGGGGTAGGTCCTCCCAGATATTTTGGCCATTTTCCTCGGAAGGTTTGGATCCGACTTTCATAGTCACAGTGTTCTGGAAAACGCACAGGGAACAAATATTCGTCTTTCACAGGTTCATTTCGACGAGGGTACGGTGAAATCCTTAGAAGTTTGCTCAGTTTTACATGACATCCGTAGGGCGGTAGTCGCATGGTTTCCTGTGGAGGTGGACATCCACCATAAAAACCAGTAAAGTGAAAAGGTGTGCGGTAACGAGTGGCATCTCTTTCACATCCGTCAGGTTTGACACGTACAGCATCATTTTCCATGGTAGGTATGATAGTAGTAGTAGTTATAGCAAAGTTCCCATGATGATGTGGTACTGAATCACTAAGGTCATAGCGTACGGCATCCCTACCATCGCAAGGCACAGCATCGTACTCGCGTTTACTCTTGCTTGATACTTGTTGTGTGAAAGGATTCATCTTTCTCGCTTGGCAATGGTAGTCAGAATGAACTATTGGTCTTGGACGTTGTCCCTTTTTATACTAGTCGTAATGAAGTCTCGAGCTTATACATCGTTCCTGTTTTATGACTAGTTTTGGAAGTCTTCCTTTTTTTCTTCTTTAACAACGGTACTACCTTCTCTAAGGTACCGTTATATCTGAACCGTAGTGTGATGGGTGGAAATGCCATAGAAAGGTAAGGACAGTGTGGAGCCCATTGAGTATGTTCCAGAATAGCTGAATCTTTATAGATACATCGATCCATACACAGCCTCAGGCCACAACTGAAACACTGTACTTCGTATCCCAATCCAGTCTCAGGTCCCAAGTACACAAATCCTGTTCTAGCTAAAGCATTCGCAGTAGGTAATCTTTCCCTATCCGTGGGCTATTTTTGAAACGTTTCCAATCGACTGGCACAACTGCAATAGTCAGGCAAGAAAACAGGAAAATGGTATGGTTTTCACTTGGAGTTCTCTGTGGGTTTCTCACTCGATTCTTGCTGTATCGAAGTCATCCTTCTTGTTGGTGACTATCGTCTTGGAACCATTTTTTTATACCAGTGTGTCCGTACGGTAAAGTGAAGTGATTGGGAAGCCGTACTCGCTTCTGGTACACGATTTGATAGACTTTTTCCAAGGGTCGGCTAACGATTTGGTGTGTGGGTAAACGTACAATCTTGTGCGGTTCGTGGGTGGTCACTTTAAAATTTCCATCCTGTCCAGACTGCAAGGCTTCTTTCAAGACGCCAAAGTTCACCACTCGACTGGTGCGATAATTGAGAGTCAATCCTTTCACTTTGCACTCCGTGTTCACATCTCCTTGTGGGTTACGGTATTCGTAACCGTAATTTTTGGGACCGCCACTTGCAAAACTGAGAATCTTGTCGTCGGGATGCTCATCCGTCCAGGCTCCTAAACGGTCTCCTTCGATGATCAGGTAAGGTTGGCCCAGGCGATCAATGTAGATGCAACTGTCCGTGTCAAAATACAGTACACGATCTCCTAATAGTTCTAAAGCTTCGTACAGTTTTAAGCGAGCATGGGCTGTCACGTAAGCCGCAATGATGACATTTCCAAATTCGTCGGCTTCTACAAAGTCCAGTTCTTCTTCGTAATTGGCTAAGATCAAGTCCTCACGAACGACGTCCACGTGTTTCATGTATTTGGTTTAGTCGTGAATCATCTGGAAATAGCGGGAAGGTTCTGTCAAATATTCCGTCTTGGGTAAACACGGTCGTTGTGCCATTTTACCCCGCAAGCAATTTAACATCACTTTGGCAAACGATCGCCTTCCTTCGTTTTTCTCAATGTGGTCTAAAGTGATGCCTTCCTGCTTCCAGTATTTCTCTTTGAACTTTGTTTGGTCTTCGGGAGTGTGACACCAGGAAGGATATCCGCTAGCTTCTTGTTTCAGTTTCAAAAAGGCATTCACGTAGTCTGCAAAAATACCTTTTTGAGAATCGTCGCCCTTGTGGTATTTTTCTGTCTTGGGAAAGTGGTAAATTTCGTACACTTCTAACAGTTGGTATCCCAAGTCCAGAGCTTTAAACAATTCCACGCTGACCCACGTTCCCGTCAAGGCTCGTTCTTCCTGAGTGTGCTGACAAGGGTGGTCTTGGTTGCACGTTTCAGCACAAGTATGACACAGGGGAAACATCAGTTTTCCTTGGCAATGATGTGGTAAAACGGGATGGTACAAGTTCGTGGGAGGCAAGACTTTACACTTGATCAATCCTTCGTATTGTCTAATATTGTCCACGTCGATGTGTTCCGTCAGCAATTGTGGGTGCCCTGCGTGAAAGTGACAATATTTGCACACGTACGGATACAGAGAACACACGTCCAAGTATCTGATTTCTTCTCCTTTCTCCTCGTCGACTTGGTACAGCAAACAGGTGGCATTCGTCCGTCCTCCGTACAAACTGTCCCGCGGGTTCAGAGGGTCCACCAGCTTGTAACTTTCCACGATGCGTTTAAACTCGGGATCGGTTTGCAATCGCTGATCGTACTCGTGTTCCCACATCTCCACTACTTGGTATCCTTGCTCTTCTAACTTCAAGCGTCGCTGACAAGTGGCCTGGTACAAGTCTTCCATGGTCCGTTGTAAAAACTGGTTTTTAGTGTCACGTTGAAGGTAGCAGATGGGACATCCGTGAAATAAGCACCCGTTAAACTCGTACACGATCTTGGGGTTTTCTAAGTCCCTTCCGATGGTCTTTTCGCCTCCTCCGTTGCGAGCGTTTTGGATCCATTTGTCTTTCTTCTCACACAAGTAATGTAACCAGCGTAGGGCTTTGACCGAGTATTGACGTTTGACAAAATTGGTCGTTTGAGGACTGATGACAGCTAGGGTGTTTTCGGGCATGAATCGTTGACGATACACTAAGGAACACGCTTTGGCAATAGTGCAAGCTTCTTTCAAAGGATCGATCCCTCCGTGTTCCATGAACAGTTCTCGAAATTTTCCACAGCAGCGACGTAAAATGTCTACGTCGGAACGACAATATTTTAACATTTCTTCTTGAAAGTCAAAAGGGTCCGAAGCGTGAGTCTGGTACCATGCGCAGAAAACTTCTCGTTGTTCGGTACACATGTTGTCGGGGTCGTAGTAGTGAGCCTCAGGCAAATGAGGTAGAACGGCGTGTTGATTGGCTTCGGTATTGAAAAAGTGCGGAAAATAGCCTTTGGCCATTTCTGTCATGCCAAACGTTTTAGGCATGCGGCTCAAAGGCATAGCCAAGTAACTTATTGAATCTTTAAACTGTACTTGTCCCACTTGCATGGAAATGATTTTGGCTCCGTTCAAAGTTACTTTCGGACGTTCGGTACTTTGTTCCGTATAGTATCTCAACAGAAATTGTCCATCGTATCCCGAGAAATTGTGAGCCATCACCGTGGCATGGCGATGACAATCTCCGTAACGTTCGATATCTTCTTGGCTCCACGTCTCGTCGATAGGGTTTAAGATCCATTGGGCAAAATCGGCCAGTGTGTTCGATCCCCGAAAGATTTTTTCACGTCCTCCAGGAATCTTGCTGCAGTAAGGGCAATGAGTCAAGATAGGCTCTTGGATGCACTTCTCGCATGCTCGGTGAGCCACGCAGAAATTAGGAATGTGAATGCCAGTCTCTTGCATGCATTCGAAATCGAAAAAGATGAAATTCCCTTTCTTCTTCTGGTCATTATCTTCTTCTTCTTCATGTTTGGAATGGTATTTTTGAATGTAGCATTGGTGTTCCAAGTCCACGGTTTGGCGACAAATGTGACATCGCTTCTTTCCTGAACAGACATGCGCCTTGGCACTGTTGGTACGTATGCCTTGCCCACAAGTAGGGCACAATCTCAAGAGCTGACAAGCACATTTCTGCTGTGAACCTTGCGTCTTTAGGTGTTGTTGGTAACAGGCAGGACTGACAAACGTGCGCTGACAAGCAGAGCAATACACTCGTTCTTGTCCTTCGTCCAGACAGGGTGTAGAGGCTAAACATCCTGAGCATTTCGATCCGCAATGCTTGTGTTGCTCTCGATTGTTATAGCCACAGTCACATTTCTCACAGTAATAACTGTATGACAGGAATCCAGTGATACTGGTAATGGCATCGAAATGTTCGTCATGATGATAGATTTGAATGTATTTTTCGTCTTTAAAATCTTTACCTCGAAACAACAGAGGTCCGCGCACTTCTTGAGGGTGAACTTTCAAGGTGTAGCGTGGAGCCAAGACGTCTTGCAATTTTTGCATTTCAGGAATGCCACAGGGTGTGTCTTTAGCTAACCCCGCTTGCTGTAACAGGAGTTCTGCTTCTTTTCGTTGTTTGGCTCGGTCCGATTGTTGAATAGTTTTCCAGGCTCTTTTCCATTCTGCCGTGTCGTTCTTGTCGGCATACGTTTGTCCCACCACGATCGCACGGGCTAAACACATCTTGTCTTTTGGATTGTTAATTTGGACGAGGCTACGCTTGAGGTTACGCAAGTTGTCTACCAACATCAACTTTTTTTTACCTGTCCCTTGGGGAAGAGACACGTGGGTCATGTAAAGTGTCGCTTTTCCGTCTGTGATGTGAAATTTGTCATTGGATTGTTGTACGTGTTGAATCTTGTCCATGATTTTGGAAGGTGTCAATTCTGTTGGACTGCTAAACTCGATCCAAACGGGAGACTTCAAATTGTCGTGATGAATAGAAAGTCTCAAGCGATCGTCTTCTTTGGCTTGACATTGCCGTTTTAGTGTGGTTAACAAAGAATTCCACACATCGGTGATGAACCCTTCTGCTTTTTCCAAGGGTACATCAGACTTGAAATCTTTAAACTTCACTGCGTACGTGTAAGCCGTGGTTCTAAATTTTCTGGAAGAGCGTTTGTCCGTCTCCCGAATATGGTAGTACTTTTCAGGGTTTACTGATGGTAATGGACTTTGATTTGGTGTAGACTCTTTAGGCTTCGATTCTGGTTCACTCATCTCATCTTCAAAATCGCTGGCATGAATTTGTGCCAAGACTTCAGCTACTGTGCGAGGCGATAAATCACGTTTCTGCCTCTTACTTTCTTCTCCTTTCTTTTCGAAATGATGCGATCGTTTCATCTTGATTGCAAAAAGTCAAATGACTACATGTGAAACACCATGAACCCCTATATATCTATGTCAGACCAGGGCATATATAAAGGGCTAGTGACTCCCCTCTCAGTATTCATTTCACTCTCAAGCCGACCAGCACAATGGAAGAACCCACACAGATCGAACTTCTGATTAGAGCATTGCGAGGTGTGATAAGAAAGTTTTCTTCAGACAAGCCGACGGACTACTCTCCTTCCTTTCGAGATAAAAGTCAAGATACTTGCTATATCTGTCAAAAGAAAGGGCATTGGGCTACAGAATGTCCAGACCGTCAAAGAAGCAAGGCCATTGTCAAAAGAAACAGAAGTCAAGATACCTGTTATCATTGTCAAGAGCAAGGACATTGGTCTTCAGAGTGCCCTAAAAAACAACAGGAGCAGGAGAAGGAGGAGGAAGAAGAAGAAGAAACAGAGGTGACCTCGGCAAAAGAAGAACCCCGACACGTTCAGAAAGAGAAGACAGAAAAGAAAAGAAGACGAGAAAAATGTGAGGAAGAAGAAGACGAAGAAGAGGAAAAAAGTGTAAAAGTGAAGAAATTGAAAAAACAGAGAGAGTGAAAGAAAAAAGACACAGAAGAAATCTATGAACTTTTTTTAAAAGTGTTGTGTTGTGTTATGTTGTGATATTGAATTGTAAAAAATTTGTAACAGAATAGACCAAACTGAAAAAAACGTAAGTGTCTCTTGGTTTTCATTATTTAGAAATAATAAGGACCTACACTCATACACTCACAACACGTACATCATAGGGTTAAAGAAGGGATTTTGAGTTTTAATTGATTTTGGCAAAATGAATAGTCACTCTTTTCGAGAGTATTGGGTAGCCCTGAAAAGGACTGTTGAGTGTTTGTTTTTTTCCTTAGAACAAACTCAGGAACGAGAATCAATTCGCTTTAACTGTCTTAAGCCTTTGCCACGGCCAAGGCCTACTTGTGGACTTGCTCCTGTCAATGATTTAGTAGATATCACTAGGGGTGGTATCTCTGGTGTAGTCACAGGGTTAGGTTGTTTGGCTCGGGAAGGTCTTTTTCTCTTGGGTCGTAATAAAGAAGTCTGATACATTTGTTTCAGACTTCTTAACTCGGCCAAAATGTCCAAGAGTACCGTGACCGTTTGACTTTCGCTGTTCTCCTTCTCTCCTAGACTTTGTTTCTTCTCTACTGCTTCTTCTTCCTGTCGTTTCCTTCTTGCCTCTTCTTCTTCTCGCTGTTGCTGTTCAAGAAGAAATGCTTGCTCTGCTTCTTTCTGCTGCTGTAAAAATTTCTCCAATTCTTCTTTCTGTCTTTGTTTAAAATCGTCGACACGTGGTAAAGAAGGAGAAAGTGGCGAAGGTACTGGTACCGGAACAAATTCTTGGGAAGAAGATAAAAAATCTACTAAATCCCAGTTGAAATCAACCTCTTCGGGAAGTAGCACTGTGTTCACTTTGGTAGCTGCTGCTATACCATTACTTCTCGTCTCCACAGCCGGTGCACCCCAATTCATTGTCTTCTTAGGTTCCGTCATGTTTCACAAAACAATACCGCATCGATTCACTGCGCACAGACGCTAGTGTGCCTATATAGGAAATGTGACGTCACAGGTAGCTCTCTTCGGATTGGAAGACAGACTCCGCGAAGTGACTGAATTTTGTAACGCGTGTTGGGATTGGTGAACCATTTCAATCCGTTTCGATCCGGTCTTCCACTATAAATAAACGCGGTTCACTTCATTCCCTTCACCTGTTCTCGTCACAGAGAAGATGTTGATCGACGTAGAATCCTCTACTTTGGTATCATCGATGCTGTTCCGTACGGACTTACCCATGTATGTGAAAACAAAATGGACTGTCATCCGGATCACCGGTGCCACTATTTGGAAAAGAAGATGTTATGTGGAAAGACAAGGCTGTCTTAAGCGGACTCTCATCTACGGACCAGAAGTGAGACACAGTTTAAGACAAACTTTGAGAAATTTGAGGAAGAAAAGAAGACCTATGCGATGTCCTGTATGTTAACGGAATGGTGTTAACATCACATAACAAACAACGGCCCTTTTCAGGGCCACTTCCAATACCTCGAAAAGATCTTAATTTTCATTTTGTCTCCAACTCAAACGAATATATAAAACCCTTACTCTTCTTATACACGAATACTCTTGATTCGTGTTTGTCTATAACCCTCTCTCAGGTAGCCTGACGTCACAGTACTTCTCTTTTTGCTACATTGTTACCAGTGTGACGTCATGCCACCTGTTCCATTCCTCTTGTCGCTATACAGACCCACGGTATACTAGTCGCTATACAAAATTTCCATTGACCCTATACAGCCCCAGGGTGTGCTAGTCACTCTACACAATTTCCATTGACGCTATACGGACCCAGGGTGTGCTTTTATTTCTTGACGCTATACAGGCCCGGGGGGGGGGGTCTGTAATGCTAATTCCCATTGACGCTACGGTAACCCCATATACTACTCTTAATAGTAAAAATGCTAGTTTGGCTTGCTCAAGGTTAAGGTTATAATTTATATATTTTAAACTACTTCTTTGCATATCCGATGAAAAATGATGTAAAACTAGAAAGCAACTAAATCCAACCTGCATGCACCAACCCCTCTACCGACCACTACAACCAAGGAAAAAAAAGATTATGTAGGATAAATTTGACAAGAATGGTTTCATCCAAGAGAAAATTTCTTTTCAGCTGAGGTTTGTTAATGAGAATTTCATTATGCCCCAGCCCTACAGTCTGAAACTTGTAAGCTATCAGAAAATGTAGTCTTCTGCAGTTAGAGGATACCTTATCGCCTGATTTGTTGTACAGTGTATAAACAAGGACTTATTCTGCAGCCTATATTATCAAACTGTGAAATACATACAAATTAAAATATAAGTTCACTGAATCTGCTATCAAATTTTATCCTTGCTACAAACTTATCATATTCCTCAATTCAAAACTAGCTGTTAAAAATCTATACGTGCTTTTATAAATAATTTGTAAACTTGCTATTAGCTTTTTATGACTTGATAGTCTCTTTTCTTTACTCAATACTTGCTTTAAGTTTGAGTCGATGCAAGTTTTTTTCTGAATTTGATACTCGCCTTTTCTGAACTTGTTATTTGCTTTTCTGAGCACGATATCGATACTTGCTTTTCTTTGCTGAATACTCGCTTTTCTGAACACAATACTCACTTTTCTGTATTCAACACTCAATATTGAAATGAAAGTAAACCTGGCCAAGGATGATATCATGGGAAAGAAAAGGTATAACTTTCAGTTAATTACAATAATAAAATCAGATTAGGATTCAACATTATTTTGCATTTTCATCTTATTCTTCATGTGATGATGATGATGATGATGATGATGATGATAATGATGACGTCATTTACCCCTGTTGGTAAAGACTACTGATGAGGAGACTGCTGATTTGACCAGTCCAGCCAGGGCGTCGCCTTTCTCCCCCCACCCATGACCGTAGGACTCCGCAGGGTACGCTGCCTCTCCATGTTTTGGAATGTCCAGACCTGCAAAAGAAACGGGTTAAAAATAGAGGCATGAAATTTAGCCTCAGAAAGTGGAAAGCTTGGAATAAATCATCACTCCAGAATGCTCATTGACTTTATAATCTACATGTCAGAACTGGATCTCAAACCAAAGACTGTGGAGGTGCAAAGCAAGTGCTTCCGTAAAAACAAATGTTTCTAATTTGCGTCTTCAAGGTACACAAACATTGCTCATGATTTGCTGAATATGTTGTACCTTAATCACATACTAGCATCAGACTAAGTTAATACTGTTATAAAAACCAATACTGAAAAGCAAAGTGAATTGGATTAATATACTGCTCTTTAATGGTACCTAATTCTCTCTCTCTCTCTCTCTCTCTCTCTCTCTCTCTCTCTCTCTCTCTCTCTCTCTCTCACCCTTGATCTCATATTCAAAGGACACTCTGAATATGCCCAGTTTGTGGAGAGAAAAGAACATGATGATGCAGAGTGATGAAGTCCAGGCGAATATGGATGCCATTCCAGCCAGTTGCCACGCTAGGTGCTGAAATTAGAGACAAAATGTACATATATTGTTTTGACGAAATTTCAATTACGTACAAAATTTTAACTTCTCACGAGAAACTTAGATATTAAATGTTTCTGTCTATTGTGAACTCACATATGTATATGGATTCACAACCACCCCGCCTCAATGAGTCGAGACCTTAAGAAAAAGCATATATTTTTCATATTCTTAAGTGAGACAGATCTAGATATTGGAATCTAATTAAACCACTAAAGAAAATATATTTAGATAAATGCGTTTACAGGAAATCGGTGACTCCGGAACAATTCATTAGTGTCAAAAAATAGTTGTATTATTTGATTTTTCCCCAGTTAAAACTTTAACACTCTCCAACATTTGGTAAGTTTCTTTTGAATTTGTAAACATACTTAACCAGCATAGACTGGTGAACAGTCTACATTTATGAGTAATTAATTAGTAATTTCAGAAAAGGAATCAGTCTTAGAGTTTTGACCAGGAGCTCAGACAATAATCCCGCTTTAGCGGCATGTCATAAAAAGTTGACATGCAATAGGAGAAAAAATATTAGAGTCAAATCGCAGATGTGTTTAATTTCATTTTGAATAAACCTCGAAAAGAACGTCACATCAACGAGTTTTATTGCGTGACATACCTTCCTCGTCAAATTCAGTACCAGTTTGAATTTGGTGACAGCAGGTGAACTATGTTCCATATTTCATGCTCCACTGACTTTAATTAAATTCAGTCCCAGTACGAGTTTGGTGAGAACAGTTGAAAACAAGTACAGCAAACGGTACATTTCTATTCCTGCGTTTTATTTGTCCTCTATGTAGGCGGCAATAGGACATTGTTCACTCTGGAGATACGACTATCAGGTCTTAATAACCTTGACCCTTGGTCGAGATATGCAATCTTGAACTAAACTTATGTTCATACACCATCGATCTCTTTTTAGACTTACCACGATTTTGAGCACTGACCCTTAGGCCCCAAAATATACAAGTTTCTTTCTTACTGTATGTGGAAGTCATCCACCAAGTTTGGTCAGGAACCTAATCTAAAATAAACGTTATTGTGCAAAATCCATTGTTAGCTCCTAACACTAGGAGAGATGAAGAGGTGTTAATTTCGTACATATTGTACATTATTCGTCTATTTTTGGCAAAGTTTTTGTGTTTATCTCATGACAAAGGTTGATTTTTTTTTCCTCACTATGTATACATATTGCTGTACCTGAAATCCTGAATCTTGTTGAGGATGTGCATTTTGATTAGTACACATCATAAATGTATTTACCATTTTACTTAAGAGTTTTAAATTTATTTTTCAAACACTATTCATGCTATAATCATCAAACCATATGATTTTATGCTAGGCCGATAAATCAGCCCTTTATGGGCTGATATCGCCTATTCATTAAAACCTGCAAAAATCGCAGCCAATATTTTCTACACACATTGGTGTAAATGTTATACATTTACTGGTATTTCTCGCGGCTGTGGAGCTACCGCCGGCTGAGGGGTTCTTTCGATGACATGTACATAATATATTTCCAGAGCAAATCCTATGTCTGGCGACTTGTAAATCCGCATGGAATAGCACAACCTTCTGTCCTGTGACCATTTTGAATTTCGCGCTAGATATGGCTGTTACCAAATACCTGTAAGTGTCTAAGTGTACGCAGGTGTGTTCCGGAATGATTTGCATGCAGCAAATTGCACATTTTAATGAACAGATTACGTCAGACCCACATATCGTCCATCAGTATCAACATATATTTGGGGTGGGTGGTGGGGTTAATTTATCTGATTACTGTATTAGTGCCACAAACTTACAACAAAAGAAGGTTATAATGGCCTGTATTTCACATTTTACTGGCTTGGGTTAAGTTCTGTATTCAGCACAGGCCCAACATTTTTTGGGGATCCTGTATACGTGATATTATATCAGGAACAATTTCGCACTTGAAAAGGAGATGTATCTCTCTGAGTACTAACCCTCGTCACAAAAGTAGTATCACCATGACCTGTGTTTTACGCTTCACTTTGTTTAATCACTTTTTGTTTTTTAACGTTATTTCTCAATCACTGTTCAAGCTAGAATCATTAAACTGGTCAATCCTATACATCTCTATTAGTACCACATCTGCACAACAAGAAAACATCACTGCGACCTACTTTTTACATTTGTCAGCTTAGGTTCAGTTTATGCTTTTTAAGCTCTTGAGTCATGACCACGTCACCCAATCCGAGAGAAATGGTCGAACTATGGTTTTATTCTGTCGCTGATGGTTTTCGTTTGCACAGGAAAAAGTGATAAAATATATAACCATAAAATATTATTGAAACGAAAGTTATGGTATTTATGAATATTTTTAAATGCTAGAAAGAGTATAATTTGTTTATCTTCTCTATACGTAGATGAATCAAAAGTTGAAAATATTGAATCTCTTGCCTGTTGCATCAGCAACCACAGCATTTCAGCATTAAAAGGCATAGTTAAGCTTACATGAATTATACGTCTGTTTGACGTTTTTTGCGATGTAATATAATCTTGAAATCTCATAAACACACGATATATCACTATGTATGTTTTTGTTCTTATTTTTTGTTTTGGTTTTATTTTTGTCGCTAAATAATCTGTATCATGTACAGTATGTTTCTGTTGTTTGCTTAATCATTTCACCGTAAACAGAAATTTTTTTTATGGACTACATATTAATACTGACAATGTAAAATCATACCCTCTATAAAATTATTTTGATAGGATTTCCCTCAAACATATTCAAATTACTTGGCGTTAAACTGTGACATTTAAGAATATAACTTCCATAATGCAATTTTCAAATAAAAACGGTCTATTCTTGGTATTTTCGCTTCGTTGTCCATATCAAAAAGCTAATGACGTCAATACATTATGAATTTTCTTCAGTTGATTCGAAGGGAAATAAAATTATTGCTGATATTATATAAACAAAATTATAACTTCCGTAATGAATAACATCCATAGCCAGACAATGTGCAGTGTTTGCCTCATCAATTTTTTTTTTATATTACATTTGTAGCTCGTTTTTCGTATCTGAAGGTTGAATGTATCTAATTTTTCCTAAACTTTAGAATTGAATGATTTTTTTTTCTTTCTGAACTTGGACCATTCATGGGATTTGAATGGCATGTTTACACATGTTATGTTCATACACCTCACTGGTTTTCTCACTACAACCTTATATTTCATCTGTATCTCACTTTGGTTAAATACTTGTATTTAGCACGTGTTGCTGGCATGCTACATGCATCCTGTCCTACTTAAAAATCGTGAGTGAGTGGATGTATCTTGATGAGTAGTATGCCCTAATTACAAAAGATGTCTCTGTGACTTGTATTTTATGTTTCAATGACTTTTTTAAATTTTGTATTTTAAGTTCATTTTTTGGAAGCTGTCCATCTTAGAATCATTAAATTTGATAACTGGGTGCATCTCTGTAAATACTACATCCATACAGCCAAACAAGGTAACTGTGACCTGCATTGGTTAAGTAACTGTGTTAAGCCCATGACCAAATAGATTTCCCTATATATATATATATATATATATATATATATATATATATATATATATATTCTTACGAATATGTAATAAATTACCTGTGTGTTAGTTTTAAATTCTTTTTTATTTTAATTTTGTTTCATTACATTTTATTGTATTGATAATTTTCATTGGATTTTAATCTCTTTTCCGAAAATTGGCTTGACCCGATTAGATTATAAGTTACTTCAGCACAATTTTTAGTTCATAGATTTCGTAAACATCGAGTGAAATCGATTGGCTATTGCCAAGGTCATTTTCGGCGCACGTGTTAGCTGAATTGTAACAGCTTTCTTTTTTTATTTATTTCCAGTGTGAAAATTTGATTCTTAGATAGGGCTATTCTAGCTACGTGATAATTGCCATTTATTTTTATTGCGCTGTTCAAGTTAGAAATCACGTAGCCTGTCACGTGAACTAGCATGTGATCTAAAATCGAGGCTTAAAACAGCCATTTTCTACTAGATCTGTTGAGTCGTATGTTAAACCTTGAGGGCTCAAGAGGTTTTTATTGTTGAAGCCAGGTTGTTTTTGAAGTTCATCTGTTTTTTTTGGAATTTAATAATTTATTCTCCAGAAGACTAAACAAGTGTACTTTTTTATAAAAAGTTCTGGGACAAAGAAATTCAGTGGAAATTTATTCTAGAGTTATAAATGGAAACATTATAAACTGTGATTCAATCGAGGATCTATTGCCATCAGTACAACGACCTTATCTGACGTCATCGCCTCCATATTGGAACGTCATCGAGATTCGAACCTGGATTCAATTAGAACTGTTTAGTGATAGGGCTTGTATTTTTCAATTGTAGGATAAAATTTTGGATTATATTCACAAACCGTAAGTCCTATTTCATATTTTTACCTTGTTTTCTAGGGAAATAAATTATTTTGTAAAAATATACAAAGCTTATCGGCGTCACTCTTTTCTCTTGTTATTTTTGTACGAGTCTGCACGTAACAATATATATATATATATATATATATATATATATATATATATATATATATATATATATATATATTGTTACGAGTCTAAGCTCTTACAAAAGGTAACAGAAAAGAGTGAAGACAAGAAGCTTTGTAAAGTTTAACAAATACTTTATTTCCCTAGAATACCAAGTGAAAATTTAAAAAAATAACTTACGGTTTTACGAATCAAATCCAAAAATAATCCAAGAGTTAAAAAATAGAAGTCCTAGTATTAAAAAGTCCTGAATGAATCTGAGTTCGAGTTTCGATGAAATCCAAAATGGAATACGATGACGTCTGTTGTAATCTGCGAGGTACTCTTGTGTCAACAGTCCTTGTTGAATCACAGAAAATATTATTCCAGTTTTGAATTCCAGATAAATTTCGGTGAATGTCTTTGTCCAATAAATTTTAAGGAGCACTTGTATTTCCAGGGAAAATAATCACCTTAAATTCAATAAAATAAAATTTCAACTCAAACTGGTCACAACAAATGTTTGGAGCCGACTGAACCTTCCTCTATCAAGACAACAGTTATACAGTAATTTAAGACGCAATACAGATTCCCGGATGAGGGTCACCCTTCTAGAAGTTTGTAACAATAAATGCATGTTTCCTATCACGTACTCCAGGTATGGCCTTGACTCAACTTAACAATTCTTACTATGAGAAAGAATTAAAAAAAGAGATAAAAAACGTTGTTTACCACAACTGTCACTGGTTCTGAATCAAGGTCAGAAACTGGCTACCGTGTTTCTATTATTAGTTGTTTATCAGTAAAATAAAAATGTCAGGTCAAAAAGAATTGAACTGAATTTCTGGACAATGTCAAATCCAGTAAACAAAGTTACATTACAATAGCGTGTAATTGAATATATAAAATTTAAAACTAGCAAACAAATAATTAAATTAAATATACATAACACTTCCCCCATAAAAGAAAAAGAAAGATTTATAAAATAAAGCTTTCTTTTTACCATATGTTAATTATATATGAGGTTTTTAAAAAACAATAACATTAAAAGAACTCTTATGACTTATACAAAGTGTACATGAAATAATATTTTTATGCACTGGAAAATGCAGCTGCTATTAAATTGTCTTTTCCCTTGATATGCCTGATGTCAATATTATATTCTTGTAAGAACAAACTCTACCTTAATAATCTTTGATTTTTATTTTTCATCTTGCCGATGAAAGTAAGGGGGTTGTGATCACTAAACACAATAATCGGAGAAGGAGCTGAACTAATGTAGACTTCAAAATGTTGTAGTGCCATTATTAAAGCCTAACATTCCTTCTCGATTGTGGAATAATTTCTCTGGTGCTTATTTAATTTCTTAGAAAAATAGCACACTATATGATCAACACCATTTTATCTTCTTCAACCAATATTGCTCCAACCCCAACATCACTTTCATCAACAGATAGTTTAAATGATTGACTGACATTTAGAGCTGTAAGTACTGGTGCACTCGTAAGTATGGTCTTTAACTTGTCAAAAACCGCCTGACATTTTTCAGTCCAATGAAACTTGGTTTTCTTGCACAATAAAATCGCATCAGTTGCTTTTTACTGGCAGGCACAGGGAAATCAGAGATAGCCTTGACCTTAGCATATAGGTTTAACTTGTTTATGTCCCACAATATGTCCTAGAAATGTTACACAAGCACGGTAGAACCCACTTTTGGATAAATTAATTGTCAAACTTGCATCAGTGAGTCTGTCAAAGAATTACCGAATTGTTGCTAGATGTTCTTTCCAGGTGTCGTTGTAGATGATGACATCATCGATGTAAACATCACAATTATCTAGACCAGAGGTAATCATGTTCATTAAACGTTGAAAAGTACTTGACGAACCCTTCATTCACTTTATATTGATAGAGTCCATCTGGAGTCACGAATGCCGAAATTTCCTTTGCCCTTTCCGTTAGTGGAATTTGCCAAAATCCTTTCAGAATGATAAATTTGGTGACATGCTTTGCATTTCCAATTTTATTAATGCAGTCATCGATTCTGGGTAATGGAAATGAATCTGCTTTAGTCACACGGTTCACTTTTCTATAATCCGTGCACATGCGGAAAGTTTTATCTGGTTTCGGAACAAGTATACATGGAGAACTCCAGTCACTTTTACTGGGCTCTATGAAATCATTTTCCAGCAAATACTGATTTTTTTCCCCAAGTATTCCTGTTTGAGAGGGTTCATCCTGCATGGGTGCAGTTTCACAGGTTTGGAATTTATAATTTCAGCGTCATGGTAAGTTTTGTTTGTTCTCGTAGGAACATCTGGAAATAAGTGCTCATATTCAAATAATAACTGTTTAAGTTCATTCCTTTCTTGTTGCTGCAAATGTGAAAGTTTCTGGTCCAGATTATTTCATAATTTCTGAATTCCGAAGATTCTTGCTCCAAAATCAATAGTGTCAGACTGCATTCCTTCACTTGAATCCTCAATGAGTGGGACAGGTACAACTAAATTAACTGCGTAATTAACCTGGCTATCTCTCTCAATATATTGGTACTCCTATAATTTATTTACATCCCAGGAGTACTATTATTGTAATTTAATTCATTCATTTTCTTCTTAACATTGTAAGGGCTGTAATACCTGATCTGAAGAAAATGTTGAAGAATGAGCAAGAGAGACAGAACTCTACTACCACACTCGAAAGCTCTCTCCATTGTAGTTCTGACAAACCATAATTTCACTTTTGACTTGAATTGCGGGATGCCAAATTCAAGCATAATTAGCTGGATAATTCCAGACATACAATTTTACCCTTGTTCAGATTGGACAGATTTGGAAAGGTCAAATTGAGTAAACAAAAAAAACTTTATCAAAGTACTATTGTTTTTAGTTTTGATATTCCTCAAAGGAATTGCCTCTGGGAATCTTGTTGACGCACACATAATGGTCAACAAATATTGGTTGCCTGACTTGGTCTTAGGTAAGGGACCAACACAATCTACCATAATTCTGCTAAATGGTTCGTCAAATGCAGGAATAGGTTGCAGATGAGCCTTATGTATCTTCTGACTGGGTTTACCTACCATTTGACAAGTATGACAAGATCTGCAAAATTTACAATCATCACTTTTAATTTTTGGCCAATAAAAGTGATTGAAGATCTTGTGATAAGTCTTATTAATCCCTAAATGACCAGCCAGAGGAGTTTCGTGTGCCAAACTAAGAATTTCCTGTCTCTATGATTTTGGAACTACAATTTGATAGTTCACTGACCACTCGTCACCAGCATATATCTCGGGAGGTCTCCATTTCCTCATAAGAATCCCATTTTTAATGAAATAACAGACAGGTACTGCAGTGGCTTCAGTTTCACTAATGGCCCCTTGAAACAAACAGGAGATCTCAGGATCTTTTTCCTGTTCGACTACAAGTGATTGTCGTTTGTCACCCTGATTAGAATAAAGAGAATGAGTAGTTAAAAGAGGATCACTGTGATCAATACCCTTGGACTGATCCAAATAAGGAGTGAAAGTGACCTCATCAAAAGCCTGAGCAATACATGTGTCAGCTAAAGGTTTCTACAGATTTTTTTTATCTTTATCTATATCGAACGGCACATCAATAATATTGATCCAGTATTGAAATATCTTTATTCCGTGATGCTCTCTATCAACAGTGGTTGAATTTACGTTGAGCACTTTTTAAAATAACGTTGTTTCAATGTTTGTTTGGTTGATTTATTTCTCTTTCATTCACTTTATTATTTTAATAATACGATCATATTTGATGTTAGATTTGCATAATTTGTATGAATTTCAGATAACTTTTGGATAAGAAGCTCGCTGTCAGATTTGGCAGAACCTATGCTGAGCGGATGTTTTTTTTTAGAAGAAGATGACAGATTGGAATCATTTGTTCACGTCTGTCCTGTATTGCCTTGTCTTCTTGGTGACAATAATCCTTCAGGCTCGGATATTATTTTCTGCGTTGTGTGTGATGAGTGCATGTAATAACGAGCTATTTACGTTAATGGTAAAACTATGCACAAGAAGTATAGGCTTATTCGAAGTAAATATGTGAGGATTGATATTCTAATTTTGACCTGATTCAAATCTTGATCATTAAGTTTAATGGAATTTAAGTTTAATGTTTTAGTGTCTTTCACTTCAGGATGCTTTCTGCCAGATTTGATCATTGTTTGTTTAGCAGATTTTGAGAAGTTGTTGAAATATTTCATACTTTTAGTAATGACGACCATATTAAACTACGAATCTACACCATTTGCACAAACTTATGTGTTTTGTGCGGGAATGCTGGTTTTTAAAAGAAGTCGTTTAAAGGTGTTTCTAACTTGGTCCATATTTGATGGCGGATCGGCTTCATTTGTACAAACTTGAAAGTCCTTGTGCAAAGATGACTCCTGCCAAATTTGTATTGTAATTGTTCCAGTGGTTTTTGAGAAGTAGTTAATAAAAGAAATGTTGACAAACAACGGACGATGCATGCCTGAAACAGGGCCATACCAATAAGTTCATTTGATGATACAGCCACCTAAGATAAACATTTACTAATATGCAATACAGTGTTTTATACTTGTTTATGTTAATAGTGTTGTCTTTACATTAAGGTATAAAACAATAAACATTAACAATATAATTTTGATACGAATATACTATTTCTGAAATCAAAATTCAGTTTTTTATATAACATAAGCTGAATATTAAATGTCACAAATTTATTTGGGATTATCAGAAATAGTGTCGATTTTTTTTTTTTATCTTGAAAGATTATTAATCAGCGCATTTCTAGTATGTATTTGAAATTCCTTTCCAGATTATAATTGTGGACACTAAAGACAGAAAAATAAGTACAAATATTATACACAAAATTGTATCATACACTGTAATGACTTTAAATTACACTCACTAAATAATATTACAATTGATATTTAATTGGGGTATTTCTTGACATATATGGTATTTATATAAGAGAATTTCATACTAGTCACCACTTATTTATATTCCGTAGTATTCTATGGAAGGGAAGAAAGTTAGTATAGTCATGGACACATTAACAGAAAGGGGAATGAAGCACACAACATTCTTGATTGTTTCTGTCATTAAATTAATTTTTATCTCATACTAACTGTTTAAGATGAAAATTTAAATTTGTTTATATCATAAAATATTGTTAATATTTTACATCAATTGAAATGTTCAAGTTTACATGTTCAAGTTTAAGTTTTATTAACTTGAATGTTGTATTTTAGGTACATATGAAATAGCTACAACTGTAATACTTGTCATAAAATATTTTCCATCAAAATTTTAATTTAGGATGTCAAAAAACAAACAAACAAACATCGATATTAAAACGAACATCAAATTTGAAGTAGCAAATTTATAATATTATTATGTTTATCTATATTTTGTGCTTAATTTTATGTCCATGATTGTAAGTTGAACTATTGCTAATGTAAACAAAATATTTCCATAACTAACTTTTGTCCATGATTAGAAGTGTTTACGCGGGATTTGAGTTCAAGATCCAGTCTTGTTTACAATTAGACTCGAGTTTTCCGTTGCAATGGAATGATTCACATCAACGTTAAGTGAAAATGTGTATACATTCCTGCTCTGATCAGTCTGTGGAAATCAGACTTTACAGTTGTGTTCAGATATAATTCCAGTGGAATTATTTATTTAAAATATTCATTGGAAGTACTAAATGTTCATTCACTTTTTAATTTACTTTGGATTTCGTGGACTCATTCAAAGCCACTCTGGATTGCCTCGTTGTGTTATATTAGGATATTCAAGACTCTTGGAATTCATTTAAAACATTATATTTGTTCAGGTTTGTGATAGGAAAGTTAGGATTATCTGGGATTTAATTCACAATACTATAAGTATCTCTTGAATTTTTGCTTTGTGTTGTAGAGAAATAAATTGCGTGTTGGTTTTACTTTAATTGCTGGTTTCACTTTATTTTTGTTTCACATTTTAGACCTAGAGTTGTAACAATATAAAAAAGCGCTTCATGTTTGAACATGCTCTATTACGTACGTATCCCGATCTCTTGTTCCACTTGAAAAGGATTCCGTATTGATAGGAGAAGAATGGTACCGCCAGTGCTCCCCACACGCCACCTCCAACATGCACTGAAATTATGTGCGTATTATGTATATAAAAGCCGGTACAGCTGTGGTTGGCTCTTTAGAAATGTACACTTTGCCCACTCTGCCCATACATTAATCAAAATGTAATACACCGGACCGCCGACCAAAAGCTATCCTGGGTTATGTGTTTGGTCGCTACATGCTGCTTAAAGGATTCACTTGAAATATAATCAAATAAACGATTACGAGAATTATTGTACTCAAATAAAGATCTTTGGGTCCAAAATTCAGCGGAATTAACTACACAAAAAAGGCTTAAAAACCTGAAAATCAAATTCCGCTGAGGTTACATGAATAAAAAATAAACATAAAATTCTCTTGAAATCCGAAGATAATTCACAGATTCAAACTGAAACGGCTAGGTCCAATAATCAGGCACCATACCTACACTAAATGACGATGAAGAACGCTGAATATCAAACTCAGCAAAGTTGTCATCAATAAAAAGTTGCATAAGAAACCCAACAAGAACTAAGAGACTTATCGTGCGGCAGGCCCGGGCTTAGGGCAAGGCGAACGAGGCAACCGCCTTGGGCCCCGTTCTTTCAGGGGCCCCGCGCTGCAGACGGAAATCAACTCCGCAATGCAATGTTTTTGCTTGGGGACCCGCTCATCGCTTGCTGCCTTGGGCCCCGCACATCCTAGGGCCGTTTCTGTGCGGAAAGGAAAAGGTACGAACCCGACAATCAGGGGCCGTCGCCACAAGATGGTGCAGCACAATGACAATATAACTCAGCAGAACTGACAATACTAGTCAGTCGATGTCTTGCCAATATTAGACTGTACATCAGCTCTAGTTGACATTCAGTTCTTAAAAAGAGATTTATTATGCAGAAATGACATTGATTGGCTCTGGAAACCAGGGGTTATTAATATGCTAAATAAGGACGAAGAATGCTGATAATGACACTAAACCACGGTGCCGTCTGTATTAAGCTAGATACAAATTTTGGTAGACATGCAGATATAATTAGGGGAGTTTTCGTTGAAAGTTGGACTGAAGAACAGACGGAAGGATGGAAATACAAGAGGAGGAACAAACGGAAAGGCAAAATTTAAGATACCCTGTCTTCTTCAAAAGGCGGGAAGGAAAAGGTATTTTCCCCCATTTGCCAGATATGCAAGTGAAAGAGACCTTGACAACACAGACAGAATGAGCAGGACCGTTGTGTTACCTTGGATACTGGACTATGCATAGCAGTTGTGTTTATTTCAATGTTACCAGTTTAGCGCCATACAGTTGGAGCTTTCATTGTAATAAGTTTTAGAAGCTTAAAGTAACATGTCTCTGGTTGTTCTCGTCTAAGGTCATTTTTAGGCTATGCGTGCAGAACAACTTGGTTTTGTCACAAGGACGTAGTCTACTTTAAGAAAACAAACAAACAAACCATTAGATCACGTGTTCTTCCATAAAAAGCTAACGTTTTTTAGGGCTTGGTCTACTAGCTAATCCGCGATGGTAGTCACAATCTTCATATACGTTTTCTGCAAAATTTGTCTATATCGATTTCATCTGCGCAACTTGTAAATAATTATCATTATTTTTTCTTTATGAATCCCGGCAAACAACATGACAGGCAACCCAAAACAAAAATCTTACAATTTTCGAGTCTGAGCTTGAATTATTTTTTTTATCAGTCAATGAAAAATATCTTTACAAAAGTAAAGTTTCTTGCAATTGGTTGAGCATAAAGCACAAGATCAAGTGCTGGAGCGAGAGCTAAAAAATGTCCTGGCCAAGACATTTGAACCGACGACTCGTAAATGACTAGGCATATATGTCGCTGATAAACAGGATTCATCGATAAGAAAAAGATAATGATGATGATCATCATCCAGAAGCTGGAAGTACATGATTTACCTGCTGTCGCATCCAAAGGATCGTCTACTTTTATCTTTATAGTGAGCCGCGTAATGATCATGTAGGACACGCCTCCGATAACTCCCACTGCGAAGGCGGAGTATGAATAGTACTGATTGCAGCCCCCGCAAATTGATACCTGTAATTGGAAACAATAGTGAAATAGAGAGGACACGTTCATAAAGGTCAAAATATTGTGTCAATGTTGTAAAGTATTTCTATGTATCTGAAATTACCGTAAAAATGATTTATAACTATACCGCGTACCCAACTACAAACAGCATCGACACAGGAATATCGCCATTTTGATTTGTCAGCAGACCACGGTCTACGATGTTCGTTTTATTTATGATTTTAAGTGAAAAGTAGAGTCTAATGTGTCACCGCATGTTATATATGATATATTTTAACAATTATAACATACTTAGTTAATACAATAAATTCAGATATTTCATGATCTTAAATATCATAAATTATTCAAATGTCCATTATGGAGGTTCTTATTCAAACTGTTTAAAAGTATTCCATAAATGGAAACTCAATATTCATTGTTATTATACATTTATATTTTTATCGTCTACGAATAATTGTGTTAAATGTTTGACCCGCACACAAGTTGGCAATCGGAACATCACTGTGCCATTTCCATCAAGAAGACAAGTAACCTCAAATGTAGTCGTAGGAGTGCACAGAACTGTGATGGAGTTTGACGATTTGTTTAGTGGAATTCACCACATAAGTTGCGACTCAAAAGGCCAACTAAGTTCAGATTGTAACTTTCTCTTCTTCCGCCCTTTACCGTGCAATCAATCAGAACATCATTTAGCCATTTCCTCGAGTAGGGTAAAAGCTTATTGGATGTAATTCGAAAACCAATGAAAACTATATTCAGACCAACTTTTGTGTCTTCCACTGGGGTATCATGCCACAGACATGTTTCATCATGCCCCACCTAGTCACATTATCCTGACACCAGGCCGACCAGTCCTAGCACTAACCTCTTAATGCTGAGCACCAAGCAAGGCAGCTGCTAGTACCATTTTTATGTCTTTGGTAATACTTATCCATGTTCTATCTGATATAATACTTATCCATGTTCTGCCTGATATAACATTATTTTTATCCATGTCCTACTTATATAACATTAATATGTATCCATGTTCTATTTGATATAACATGATACTTATCCATGTTCTACTTGATATAACATACTACGTATCCATGTTCTACTTAATATTTGCTGCTGTTATTCCTCCGATTTAAATCTATAAGACCAATAGTATGTTAGATATCCCACCGCAACTTTCATTTAAAAATATCCTGTAAAGTTTATAATAATCTGATCAATGATTAAAATAAATCTTTTAAACAATATGTAATATTTAAAATTTCAATCAGTTTTATTATTAGTATTATATATATATATATATATATATATATATATATATATATATATGAGTATATATATATATATATATATATATATATAAGTTGTTGTTATATATATATAATACTATCATACAGGTTAGAGAATTCACTAACCTGTATGATAGTATTAATATTAATTCTGCCTACTATTATCACGTATTCTCCTATAGAATCCAGGGATTGCACTTTCCGTTCTGTCTGGTGTATATTTATAACTCACTCTCTCTCTCTCTCTCTCTCTCTCTCTCTCTTCTTCTATATATATATATATATATATATATATATATATATATATATATATATATATATATATATAAAGGTTTCTAGCGTATTAATACACTACTATGTAAAAATTCTCATGCATGCTATTAAACATCAGGCTTTTAACTAATTAATATTATTACAAGATGCGCATTACCTGGAAAACATACTCGTTTTTCCACGATGTATTTAGCTAACGGAAAACCAATTTAAACAATTCCCTGTAGCAGAAAAGAACATCTTAACACAAGTTTCTCTTTAGAGTCTGCCATACCCACTTTTAAAAAAATCTTGGAAGTCACAAGGACTCAGCTTTTGCAAAATTCATTGCTGTTTTCCTCTGGAGGAACCATTGATTGTAGCTCCAGGACATTCTCTTAGGAAGCCGACAACTCCTGAAACCACTTCTACTAAATTATGGGAAAACATCAATAGGTCAGTATATAAACAAGTACTGTAATTTAACTTGTTCACACTAGATCTACGTGAAGACATAGAGCCACATATGAGGGAGCAATTTTTATTTAGGCCCAGTCTGAGATGTAGTTTGTTTTGTTTATTTGTCGTTTTTTGTAGGGTTTTTATGGAGGGCGTAAACTAATTTTAATTATGTATTACTTAACCGTTGCTATTGCGTAACTTACTCTTTTGTGTGCCAGAAAGCCCCGTCTGTTTGAATTTGGAGAATTGTCAACAGGACACGATCCACCCGTTTTCAAACGAACATATCTCCTCCTCTTCTTCCATCTGTGAAGAGGTAGTGAGCCTTATAGGAGACATCAGCTGGGTCAGGGCCAACAATCTATGTCACGAGAAGTGATGCATTTCGGGAAATTTGAGCCACCATATTTGACCAAATTGTCGATTTGAGGTAATTTATTTAATGTATGCGTGTTTAGAAGAGTTTTCATACAAATACCCAGTACACCAAAGTCAGCAGGTTCTCTGAGTATTATCGTTGTTAGAGAATCGTCTCAAGCGCTGCTGATAACTTCATAAACCTCCCCCGATGATCGGTTGAGGTGTTTCAAGAAAGTACACGTCATGCAATACTCAAACAAAAATAATTGATTAGCCGATAATATGTTGTCTTTTGTACACACCATCATTTACCTGATGGTTTGAATAATAGAGAATTTAATTTAAACCGTATTTTCAATCGAAGCAAAAATCTATGATAGCGTCTTAAAATTCCCGGACTGCATCACTTCCGGTGACGTAGGTTGTGGGGATGGGGTGGGTTTCTTGGACAGCGAACTCATCTGAGTCGAAGAAAACAAACATTGCATCATCTTTGTCTCCATACGGCGAGTAAGGGCTCTGTGTGTATTAGGAATTCCAGTAAGATGAGAAAGCTGGTCTTTCCTGAATGGTTTAGACGACAGCAAGCATCCTGCTTACCTGGTTAATGACGGCTGAGGAGGGGATGATGACGGTTCAGGAGCCGCAGCATCAGTTTTACTCTGGGTCTAGACCAACAAGTTGATCTCTGCCTTTTTTCTGACATTTCTGGTGGTGGAACGTCAGAAATTAAAATTGTTGATACGTACGTGGTGGAGCGTCAGAAATTTAAATTGCTGATACATTCGTGGAAGGCAGCATCACCCCAAGGCAAAAGTAACGCGTGGAAACTGTCCAGACAGCGAGGACTATATCACTAGGAACTGACGAATGCCTGGGACGAAGCTTCTGTTATACTTGCCTTGGAGAGATGCTGCCTTCCACGCAGACGTCAGCAATTTAAATTTCAGATCAATAACCGATAGATACACAGGTGTTCTGCTCTGGCAGGGATTAGTACATAAAAGCGAATGTTCTGATGGATTTAATGTCCTGACTCAAAAGAAGAGTGATTTTAATCAGCGTCAAGGTCAGTTTGCTGTTGAACAAGGTGAATTAGCCTTTAAAGTTGCATCTGCCACTAGATGAACAATACGTTAGAACTTTGACACCTTGATTAATACAGGTGAATGACCATAACCCACCTGGCTCTACCGATCACAGCTCTTGTGTAACTTATGCTATCGACCTTTCTATTCTAACCCATTAAAAGTCCGTTTACAAACTTGGCCAATAATTAACCTAACCATGGTCTTGAAATTGAATCATCTAATATGGGATCACCGATATGAGGTGCTGACGCTTTTAGGAATGACTGTGTGAAAATCTACAGGTTTCCGAAGAGGTCAAACACCTTGCAATTATTTGTATTTAAAAGTGTCGTGGTTAATATTAATTAATGGACGCATTTTCTGCGTGTCTCGCGCTGTTTCAGACCTGTAGTACATTCGACTTTGAGTAGACGTTAGTAAGAGCAGTATTGTTTGCGTCTTGGTGATCTCACCATTCCAGTAAGGCATCCATTGAGTGTGGTGAGGAAACTCCACTTTTTGTCTCCAAAATAAGTCTTGTTCATTATAAGCGCAGTGAACGCCCCTCCAGCAGCCGACAGTGCCGTATTCTTTATAGCAATGGCAACCATAACGCCGTCTCCCGGCTGAGAGATATGACCTTGAGATGATCCGTTGAAGGCGAAGAAGCCAAAGAGAAGAATAAATCCTCCAAGAGCCGCCAGCTGAAACGATAATTAGGAGTCATCAGTGTAATTTGGACAGAATTAGGGAATTTTACCACATACAACGTACTTATAGGTTACAGCACTTGGGAGTGCTGCACATGGGAATGAAGTATTGGTCCGAATAAAACGTACAAAGGCCGTAACCATTTTAATATATACTCATTTTGTTTTTCCACCTGAGGTTTAATAATAAAAGGAATACACTGCAAGAAACAAAATAATTGAATTTATGCTGTTTTCCAAAATAAATACACAATCATAGATTCATCAATAAATACAGTAACAATATTAATGCGCACATAGCACAGCCCGGCCAACTTTGAACTTGGTCTCGCGCTCGACATTAGTTTAAAAACAATTTGTTTTAGTCTACTTAAAATAGAAGTTGAGAGTCATATTGTGAATGAATGCGCGTAGAAACAACTTTTCCAGTTGGTCTGGAATGGATTGAGTTTGCTTTTCTGCTTGTGATGGACAGGATTTTTCAAATAACTGAGTCAATATTGTACATGTACATATGATATGAGCAGTGGACTGGCATTGAATCAACCGCACATCTGTTTATGTTCTGTCACTGATTGTTTGGAATCATAATGTGCAAAACATATTAATTCTTTTAGTGAAATTATCAAAAAAAACAAAAAAAACAAAACAAAACAAAAAAAAACGTTATGGAATATCATATTCATTTCGTTTTGAGTGCAGTAAGGAAATTGTAATTTTTGTTTAAATGTAGTCGAAATTACAGTACAATTTTGGATTGTATATCAATTTTTGGAACCCATGATATGGGCCATGTCATTCAGATTTGCAGAACTAAGAAAGTACATTTTGGAGAAATTCAAGATGCAAAAATGTGAGTATATTTATTGACACTCTTACTACCAGTTAAAGAAGACATATGTTTATGCCCTGTTACTTGCATGCTGTCTGTTGGAAGAATCCAAGCTAAGTACATGATCTGTATGGCTTCTATTGCTAGCCTACATCCAAAACATTGTATCAAAAAACTTAAACGAGGAAATTTGCAAAGCAGCTACTGAGTGACAGCTTGCGGAAATAAGACTTCTTCGCCGTCTTGTCTTATTGGCTCTGAGGCCCTTGGTTTTCTACCAAAACCTTCAGTTTAATTTTTTCTCGAATTTAGAATTTTGACTGACTTGTAAAAGGGTATGTATCTGATAGATATGCAATAGCCCTTGACATCAGTCTACTTTTCTATGCAATTGTCATAGATCCTAGAGAGCATTGGTCATTGTCTGAACCATTCTATTTGAGAAAAGTTACGAATAATTCCCCTAAATAACTGTTTAAATGATCAGAATGGTATTTTCAATATTGCGTCTCTCACGTTTGTTGTGGACACTGCGAATATCACGTTCACTCGTTTGCTTATTTGAAAGTTTAATTTGTAATTCATTGACTCGTCACATCGTTAATTTTATCATCTCAACATTGAAATGGACGAAACAGTTTGTTTAGTTTATTCAAAAACAAATCTAATAAACCAAAAGCTAAAGCATCTACTACATGAGCGTACATTGTTTACAAAGTAGTTCCTAATACACGATACTATTTTTAGACACGTGATGTGCATAATGGAGCTGTGCAATATGGAAACATACTGCAGAATTCTGACAATGCAAAGTTAACGGAGGAAAAAAAAAATGAGCACATAAAAATACTTTTTACTTAGATAATATTGAAAATGTCTGCTGTATTTTTATCAGAAGGGTTCATTTTTTCCAGTCTAACAGTGAGACATCTATGTATAAAGCAAGTGAACTACGCCAGATGTTTATGTTTTAAGAATTCATATGTACTGACATTATATAAATGCTGTGCCTCCAACCACAATTTTGTTTCTGCGCGCTAGAGATTGATACTTAATTCAGTGCCATTGCTTTAAAGTGTCTGCGAGCAATGAACGATTTCATATCTGACTTTTTCCCAAGATTAAAGGGCCTGTCATACTTCACTCAATGGAAAATCTTAAGACTGTATGATTATAAGTGATTACAATCATCCGAAAATGATGTTTGCTGATAGTGGATAGTGGTTTAGTGTGATTGATGACTTAAATGCAATGTAGAACCACATTTGTGAAGAACACAAAATATCAGAAATTTTTTTTTTTTAACGCGGCTACTAACTTCGCGGTTTTCTTGATGTCAAACAAGTTTGCTAACAATTCTTTTGTCACTGTTCGCACACGTGTGTGTTTGCTTATTTTGACTAATAATTGTGGTACTTAATTTGATGCATGCGATTAATCAACGAAACTGCACGCGAGAAAAAGGCATGGCTGACTATATGGATTTGGTACGCACGGGAACGGAATGCCCCTTGATATCTACGGGTCTTCCTGTCTCTTTGTCGAACTTGCCAATCCTGGGTCCCAATGCAGCAGCAGCTATAAAGGCTGAGATACCACCCACCATGTGTACAACACCACTTCCGGCGAAGTCCTAGACGGGGAGACAGAGCGAAATCAAAATGTTAGCTTATTGCTTAAAACTATTATGGAAAGTGGATACAATTTTTTTTTTGTAAAAGGGTATGTGCATGGAATCATGAGGACTAATGAAAAGCTGTCTTCGTCTTTTTCTATGGTACATTAAGAACATGGTTGAAACAACTTCAAACGTCAGCGGGCGCTGAGAGAGAGAGAGAGAGAGAGAGAGAGAGAGAGAGAGAGAGAGAGAGGAGGTGGGGGAAGAGAGATTATCTAAAGATTTATTAACATTAAGAAGTAATTTTAAGCTCTAAATCCTTGTCATTTTTAAGACTGCGAAAAGACCGCACATAGCTAACTATGTGTGGTACACAAAGAGATGGTCTTACCTTCCGGAATTGATTGATTGATTGATCGATCGATCGGTTTGTTTATTTCTCTTGACATTTAGGAAATCAAACTACATATGTATTCGTACGGCAGAGTTCTTTGCGAGGTGTATTTGTAAAGTTCTGAATATTTTTTCCTCTTATTTTTGTTTCTTTGAACATGGCAGTAAATTTAATGGGAATCGATAAGAAAATAATGTTCTATAGAATGAGTTGCAGCTGCTCGTGCAGCACTTCTGGCATTTACAGATATATATACGTGTGAAACAGGTAAATGCCATTGACCTTCAGATTTTCCTACTTTGCTAATAGCAAATTGTAATATCCGGGCATTGCAAGGGTCCTCTCAGATTGGTATCAAGGCCGACTTGGATAACGTTTACGGATGTAATTCGCTGTCATATTCTACAATTGTAGGTAGTTTCATCATTTTGATGATGATCGTAAATCCACTGAACATAACCCACGTTCTGGAAAACTGTTGGTGAGTGGGGAGTTGCTGCTTTGAAGGAGTCACAGGCATTAATTCATCAGCTTTTTGTAACATACTGAAGAATTTTTTCAGTCATCCGAAGATCAGAAAGAGATGTCCAAGATATGTCCCGCATCTGTTGGCGGCTGCTGAAAGACATACTCGAGGTGTAATCGTCAAGCAGCTACTAACTAAATATGAAAATAGTGACCAGGGATGTTTAATTAAGATTGCCACCGGTGATAAAACACGAATTTACCTTTTGAACCCAGCTCAAGAGAAAAATAAGAAAAAGCCTGGAATGGAGAAAACGAGCAGATACCAGTAATTGCTCGACATAGTCGGATTGTTTAGAGAGTTTTATATGCAGTTTGTTTCGATGTAAAAGGCCAAGTCGTCCACGTAACTGTGTCAAATTCTATTGTCCATGGACCGAACTACCAATCCGCGCACCGGTACCCGAGGTATCCATCTATTCATGGGCGCCCGCAGGATTTTTTGCAAAGGGG
>JAECUM010095944.1:0-25091 GCA_016617855.1 Megalonaias nervosa | reverse complement strand
TTTAGGTAAACTCGAGGCACCACAACACCATGCCCCAAAATAAGGAGCAGCACGATTATCAAATAAAGGTAGTGTAGCCCCTTATATCAGGCTAGGCAAGGTGCCCTCGAATAATATTAAAAGAATGAGAAAGAAACTTACAACATGAAAACAAAAAGACACAGTTTATGGTTTTCTTTTTATTTTGTACCTTTTGATAGAATACATAAACGTCTCTCATTCTTAAAGAAATTTAAAAGCAACGAGGAACCAAAAAGAACTCCAGAAAGGAAAATGTTCCTATTAAAAAAAAATACAATAACATGCATACAACCAGGGAATGATATGATATAATGCCGTACTTACAATAACATCTATAGCATACAAACACTATAGCAAATATACATATAGCAAACACAGGACATAGGCAATCGCATAAACAACAGGGGGAAGGAAATCTGCCGTAGGCAATGGTCTTTGGTCCGATGAACAACCCTCATTAGCTAGAGGAACCAGCCTGGGTACCTCACACATACACATAAAAGCTTTTTCTTATATTTCGGCGGGGGGGGGGGGGGGGGGGCCAAAAACATAAAAGTTATAAAAGTTAAACATAAAAACGTTTGCAAATGGATAAGCAGACACTGTAATACAGTTTTACAAGGCATATATTTATGATTTTGATCACTTTACAAATATAATTTTATTTCTTTCTTTTGTTTGGTATGGCAATAGGCTCCTTAGAAACACTGTCGCCTTAATGTTGGGTTACACACAATTTGTGTGTGAAGATTATGTCGGCATAAGGATGTGGATGAACATACGTAATACAGTTTTAAAATGCATATATTTAAGATTCTGATCATCCTAAAATATAATTTTAGTTTCATGTTGTGCTTGGTATGGCAATAGGGACATTAGAAACGCTGTCGCCTTAATGCTGGACTAGACAGAATATGTGTGTGAAGAGTCTGTCGCCATAATGATGTTGTGACCGACACAGTTGTGTGCAGGCATTAAGGCGACACAGTATTAAGGCGACAAATGTGTGTTTACGTTTAAAAATAAATGTTGTTGTTTCAAAAATGAATATTGAAGCTTGATAATAAGAATTATAATTTATTTTGATAAATTCATATACAAATATGTGCTACTGTTTCAAAACACAACTTGATATCATTCTGTCACCCTAATGCTACTTTTGTGACATATGTCGCCCTAATGCTGGTTGCGTGCTCATGTGTGTGCGTGTGTGTGTGTGTGTGTGTGTGTGTGTGTGTGTGTGTGTGTGTGTGTGTGCCTTCGTGTGTGTTCGTGTGTGTGTATAATGTATTGCTATCCAATATGTGTCAGGTCTCGATGGTTGAATGGGAGTTAGGTTGTCTAGGAAAACCGATGATGGTGCTCTAACTTTAACTGTTCGATATTTTGTAATTCCTACTCGTAAAAAGATCCTTGGATGGGTTCTCCTGAGGAGTCTTTGAGAGTGTAGGTGATTGGAGTGGTTTTCTAAATGGCATCGACGATGAAGACTTCTTCTGTCCAGTTGCAAGTGTATCCTTTCTCGAAGGTGAATTTTTTTCTCTAATTCTAACGTGATCCCCTACTTTGAATTTGGATTTAAAAAATAAGGCCTCTGCGATCTGTTGTTTTCCCTGCAGAGTTTTGGAGGAAGCTACTGCTGAGGTCATTCGAATACATCGATGCCAGGTATGACTGTAGTGGTCAACGACTTCTGGAAGGAAATTTAAGTATCGGTTAGTATTATCGCTGGCGAATCTTTTCCTTGTATGATTTTTGAGAGTTCGGTTAAATCGCTCGATGACTGAGGCCTCAATAGGATTATGAGTACTGAACAAGGTATTATATTTTCGAAGCCAGTCTGAGACGGTTTTGATGTAAAATTCGCTTCCATGATCTGCCCAGAGTTTATTGAGCTTTCGTGTGCCTGTAATTTGCTCCAGCGCCTCCATGACAGTAGGTCCTTTTTGGTTTTGTGAGGAATGACCAAGGTGTATTTACTAAAACCATCGATGACCGTCATGAGATAATTGAAACGATCGTTGTTCGCGCTGTAATCTCCTATATCCACGAGATCTGCTAACCATATCTCGTCTACGTCAACATCGATAACTCTGCGTCGTGGAAAATGCTTGCATGCGTGTTTATGCAGCTCATCTGCGAGAGCAAATGATGAACTGCATACGCCAATTCCCAACTTATGTTTGGTGCCAATGATGTCACGCACGAGGGCTCGGTCTACATGTTCTCTGAAATTTTTAGGCTTGAGTCCCTCAGCATCACTCAATCGCATCCCGCTTTATCGTCGGGATGGTCCGGGTAACAGATATCGTGTTGCATGGCGATGAACTGCATACGCCAATTCCCAACTTATGTTTGGTGCCAATGATGTCACGCACGAGGGCTCGGTCTACATGTTCTCTGAAATTTTTAGGCTTGAGTCCCTCAGCATCACTCAGTCGCATCCCACT
Organism: Megalonaias nervosa; assembly: GCA_016617855.1. Taxonomy (NCBI): domain Eukaryota; kingdom Metazoa; phylum Mollusca; class Bivalvia; order Unionida; family Unionidae; genus Megalonaias; species Megalonaias nervosa. Next base: position 22,620 of record JAECUM010095944.1, on the reverse strand, counting down.
TTATCGTCGGGATGGTCCGGGTAACATATATCGTGTTGCATGGCGATGGCGATGACGCCATTGTAGGGTTCCTGACCTAGGAGGGGCTGATCGTGTTCGTCCAGTTGTTGATCTAATGGGTTCCATGGCCCTGTGTATTTATGTCCTGGCAACGTCCATCCACCTCGAGGTCTGGGACGTTTTCAGATGAGGGATTGGACATAAGTGGCTCCCCCGAGAATTTGTCGATGTCCGCATCAATTACAATCTCCCACGCACAGATTTTCTTTCCAAGCGAAGGTCTTCGCAGCTTGTATCGAGCTCACAACATCTGCAAGTTTTATACAGATTCCTCTATATTTTAGTGGTGTCATGCTGCTTGGTGAAGTGTGATTTTTTTGGAAGCACGGACAGCACACCTGGATTGGATCATGAGTCTTTATTTTTGGTGACCACCTGGATGGGGTCTGCACTCTCTGTCTTGTCTTTGCACTTGAGACACCACGAGTCCATGGTACTATATACACTATAATGTGTATTTTTTAAGATCTAAAAGTGTTTCGACGGGTGATTTTCTTTGCAGTAATCCACGCAGTACCATCCGCAAATGATATCGTCAACCTTTAGAAGTTGAAAGGAGTTAAAGACTGCTCCTTTATGTACTGAGTGTTGATATGGTGTGACTTCATCGGACGAGGTTAACCAAACGAGTCGAAATACTCGACATCGTCGGAATGAGGATCATTGACAATAGCGACCCAGTGTGTGCCCTGTCCATCGTAATAATTTTCAAGATTCACGACGCAGCTCTTGTTGAAAGTCATCTGTTCTGGAAGTTGATCATTGGAAAAGACGCCTCGGATAGAGGGAGAGGCTAAGAGATGTTCCAAACCAAAGTTGATTTAAACCATTTTTTCTGCTGACAAAACAAATCCTTTATTGGAAATGCCTTTTCACGCGTTGTTCCTGGCAACTGGAGTCCTCTACCAATACCGAGTAATCCTGGCAGTAAGGTTTCAGCAAGTCCGGCGAGAAGAAGACAGATAAATCTTCCTTGTTTGGACACCTAAGCCGCGGATAAGCTGCCTCTTATGTGTAGCCAATGTCACGGCATGATGCTGTGTCAGCATGAGTCGATCAGGTCCGACGAGTGCCGAAGCTTTTAAACGGATGGAGGTAGGTCTATAATGGCTGGCAGTCACAGCAATATTTTGTTTCTGCTGTGGGGACAGCGTGGCATCAACTGGAATGTACGACGTTATATGAAATGCTGTTTCGTTTTTTCATATTTTTGTAGCCTGTGAAGGAGGACACGGTGGCTCGCTTTTTCGACGCATGCTCATGACTAGTTTTTTAGTAGCTGCGGTGATTCCTTCTGTGGCTGCAGCGAGTCCTAGGGGTGCCAGGATGTTAGCAAATAACTTAGGGACCATGGTCTTGACGAAGGGAATAATGGCAGTGGCACTGTAGTCAGGAGGCATCAAGTCGTCTTCGCTAAGGTGTCTTTTTTCTAGGTATGTTGTGGACAACACAGGTGTCTATACCAGAACATTGATTTTCCATTGAGGACTTCCAACGTCATAAATCGGTCTGAGGTCACGAGGGCGTAGCAAAGTTAATCAGCTCCTGGAGCGACTGTCCATCGAATTTCAATGTCAACAGGGGTTTCTTTGAGACGTTCGGTATGTTTGGAGACTTTGAAGTGGAAAATTGGATACAGGTTAACAAAATCATACAGCGAGAACTACGTGCGTGTGTCGACGTCCTGGTATTTTTGCATGGCTTCTTTCAGCATCCTGTATGCTGTCATCGAAGTTTCATTCGAGTTCTTGCTCAGGATATTGTCTGGAGTTGATGCGGACGTGAGCGCGAGACAGAGTGAGATTGTTGAAGACATCTTGTTTTGAGTTTATGTGTGAAGAGGGTTATGTTGCTCCGCCTGTTGAAAGGCGACGAAGACGTGTCTGGGAACTTCGCTGCCTGGATAGGTGGCCACTCTCCACGAGGTAGGCGTCTGAGCTGCTGTGAACTGCTGAATGTAAATGCGGTGTTGTTCGAAGTACAGATTTTTGGTGAAACTGGCTAACATCGTTTCCAGTTCAAGCATGTGTGCGGTTGAGGGTGTGATTTTGGTATCCACGTTTGCTCTGTGCATGTACTGATTGGGTGAGTCTCTTTCCAGTACCAACGTGTGTTCGACACTTCGCAAAATGGTATGGATATCTCGACATACTCCAAAGATGCAGATGAGAGGAGGAAACATACAGATCTCCTGTATATCATCAGTCAGAGCACGTCGAGTGGCAAATCCGACGTCGTATCCTGAAAATTTGTCCAGTCACTGTATTATTACCATCTGCAACAGTTTCTGCAGGAAACAGATCCGCAGCTGGAGGATATTGTGTGCCCACTGCCTCTCCAGTGTTTCTATCTCTGACCCACCACATGTTGGTCGGACACGATCGCATGTAGGTATCGTTGAACATGATCAAGTTTAGGATGTTACTGGCCTGAGGTAATTGATCACCGATTTATTCGACGGTCTGATTGTTCAGTTGATATTGCGCAGACTTGAATAACGACCATCCATTATTTTAGAGCGTGATCTGTGCGTTGGTTGGATAGTCTAATAGTGGGTTGACTTTTGTTTGCACCTTCACCTGGATTTCCAGAAAGCCCTTATGGGGAAGCAGATACACATCTTCGTCACGCGTCACTATTTTTCGAGGGAACTAGCAATAAGGTTGGTGATGCTGGTGTCCTGATACTCCACGTACTCGTATTCGGTAGTGGAATCATCCACTGGAGTATCGTGACTGAGACGCAGATAATCGGGAGTGAATCTCGAATACATGATGCTATGCTATATGAGTGTGAAAAAATATTTCTATAATCGTTTTAATCCCAAGCCAGACCTGATAGCGCCCACAGAGGGGCGTTATGTACTGGGCATACTGACCCTCTTGTCCAGGCCATGCAAAATTCTTTCAGATCGATCGCTAAGTACGATGGATGTTTTCTGAAGAGCTCGATTGGCTTCTTTGGACAGCTCTGGTTGAGATACGGCTGGCATCGATGTAGCTGCAGGTGGCATGATTTTGCTATCTATTTTTGTCCTATTGCCGTTTTCTCAGTATTGGCTGTTCCGGTGTCTCCTGCTTCGGTGTTCGCGAGAGAAAAGGTTGCGGCTTTGGCGGCGATGCCTGGAATGGCTGCTTGGATACAAATCTACCCACGAGTTTACATCGCTTTACATGTGAAAGTCTCGTTGCATCTTTTTTAATCTACGCACATTTTTGTTTAGATCGTCCTGCAACGTACATGTAGGTAATACGTGATTCTTCGTTGTTATCAACGTCATTACCAGATTGATCGATCAGCCATATGGTGATATCCGATATCGCGTAAGTGTCCGTGATGGGATAATAAATGAAAGAATTTGGACGAAGTTGCATGAGCGAGGCTGATGGGACGTTGATCGAGGTGGAGTAAATTACATCGGAGGCAGAACCTACGGAAGACATGGATCCCAGAGTTATCGAGCAGTTGATGAGGAGACTGTTGACGTCGGTGACATTGACGGGCATATCTCCTTCGAACACTCCGCTTTGTGCCAAGGTCGTTCCCGCGCTAAACCCAAGGAGAGATGCAATGGAGTTAGCAATGTCGAAGTTAGCAATGTCGAATCGGACGATGTAATTTTCAGCAAGGGTGATTAAAGTCCGCAACGTGGAGTAATTGTGGTCTATTTTAATATTGGCTGAGACGTCCACGTTAGCGGTGATCAGTCGTGCTATTTCTTTGGCAATGTCGATGATGTTGTATCCACCGGGAGAAATCGTGATCGTTTTTTGCTGAAGAGTGTCGACATACCAAAACCGATCGTTGTTCGCGATGAAGTTAAAGAAGCTGTTCCCGATTTCTGCGAAGATTAGCACGATCTAGTATGATGACTGTTGGTCGAGTTTCAGCGGTGGATTATACCTCACCGTGGACGTGACCAATTTCGAATCAAACAACAGCCTGGTATCAGTGAGAGTCATTTTGAAAACTTCTCTCTATCAAGTCCTGGTACAAAATGCGATACTGATCCGACGTGACAAATTTTTGATCCAGAAGATGATTGAGGATTTCCATCTCGTTGTCGATATTCAAACCGACATTTCCACCTTGTTTGGAAGCGATCAGTAACTTCAGTCAGTAACAATCTCGGCAGGAGTATGAAAGTAGCCGATTTCACTTCCTTTCTTTTCACTCTCATCCACCTTGGGTCCTGAAATCCACGATATAAGTTTGCTAGTTAATTCTGACTGTTGAGATGTCTATTCAGCCTATTTTTTCGCTCTTGTTCATAGTAATCTCTGTACGCTTTCTCTCTTTTTTTCAGCATGAATCTTAAGGTCCTTGTTTAATGATTGTAACTTATTCGTTAATTCACTCATCTTAATCCCCTCCTCCTCACCCTTTTCTGTGACACCCTTAACCAGTGAACCATACTTTTTGTTTATTTTACCTAGTAAGACAAGTGATGCTGCAACGTCGAAATAAGCTTCCTCCAAAGTTGCGTTTCTATTTACATATTGTTGCATGGTTGGCAATTGTTTATCAAAAATTCAGCTAACCATTCTAAGCTCGATTTAGATTCTAAATACTTTATCTTATAGATCATTTTACTCAAGGACTCATCACGTTTGAATATTTCATCACACTATGTTTAATGAGTTTTTTTTTCTTCTTCATGCAACTTTTCTAAGGTATCCTTGGTCTTTTCCTTTTGCTCATGCATATCTTCTAACTTTGATTTTGTAAGTTAATTTTGTAAGTCCTTCTTCTTCTTTAATCTTTTTAAGCCTAGCTTCTTCTTCTTTTATCTTTTCCAGCCTATCTTATTCCTCTTTTCTCATCCTTCTCAGCACGGCTTTTTCTTCTTTTATCTTTTTCAGAGTATCTTCTTCTTCCTTTTTTCTCATCATTTCAAGCATGCCATTTTCTTCTTTTATCTTTTCCATCGTGAATTCTTCTTTTACAGCCTTCGTTTCTGCTTTTCTTCTCAGGTTGTTGCAGGCTGATTTGTGGTAGAAGGTATTACCATAGGTGGCGATGCTAACTCCTCTAACAATCGCTGCTGCTGACGGTGAGTGGTTGTGAACGTGTCAAGCATCTGGTCTTGCTTGATATTGTACGGCGTCTTGGCTTCGTCGATCTTCGTTGGGAGGGGTTTAAACAATTTTCCAGCCACATCGCGCTGACATACTTTCTCCTCAAGGACACGTTGACGTAAGCCTGCCCGCTGTTCGATAAACTTTTTGAGGACATCCTCACGCTGGTGGCGTGTAGTGACGTATTTTAACTGCATGGTAGAAACCTATATTTTCCAACAACAAAGTTGCTCATATACTAATCAGGTAGGTATAGAGTTCCTCAAAGCCTTTTCGATAATGTTCGGAATCGTTTCTGCATCACAATGAAATGTCATAAAATCGTGTTTGGGGGACGATGTCTCTTCGGCATAGCAATCTTCGAACTGTTTTGCAGTGATGCCGCTACAGTGGTCTCTCGCAATCGCGTCAAAGGCTCGATTATCCAACCCTGAAAGGAGCACAAAGCATCCCGTGTTCTGTCGGATGTATTTTAGAACGTCATAGTACCACTAATGAGATAAGTACTGTTACATTGTTTGTGTCTCGACAGCGAAAAGTACTCACAGAGTTTTTACTCATATTTTCTTTGTCGATTTTAATGTCAAGTCTGAATCCACATGTTGAATATCGTCTGGGTCGGCAATCGTGAAGACGTCTCCATTGTTGACATCGTTTTCCATCATTGACTCTCCAAACTTGTTCAACGTGCGGTATTCGTCCTGATGAGGATTGAGCTTGTATAGGACGACACGATCGTATTGAGGATATTATTGAGAAGCATGTTCATGAGGAGATTGGTTTTTACGCGACCAGTAAGACCCACGATCATGCAATGACAGTGCGGCATCAAAAAAATGATGTGGATGCTCTGGTGCGTCTTCCTTCGTGTCGAAGTTAATGATGCTAATGGTTTATATAAAAATGTCATACACAAACTTTCTAACTTTGATAGGATCGGGAAGTAGTAGCTCTTCGAGATGACAAAGTCATTCACTCCGGAGATACCATAATGGGTAATCTCAACATTAGCAGGCATAGTCTGAACAACCTGGAAGACGTGAGTTATCTACCTCCGGACTCTAATGCCGCGCTATGGTCTAACGTGAATAGACTAGAGCAGAAAAAATTATCACTGACGGGTGGAGCGATGGCGGGGAATATCAACCTGGGTGGGATGATTTTGTACGGATTGCCCAGCGGACAAGGCAAGGTGCCTTCTCAGGCAGTATCTTCCGCTGTTCTCGATGTTCCGTCGGTAGACAAATACGACAAAACGGGTGGGTTGATTTCAGGCAATGTCTCTGTGACGCGTCAGGTGACAATCGATCTGTCCATTTCCTCTCAGACGGCTAGATCTACGTCAAGCAATCCTAGGCGAGTGGGAGTCAGTACTGGACTCAACCCTAGATCAACCATAATCTACCATTTTGGAACGCTGGATTGTGCCATCTACTTAGATAGAGATGCTAGTGGAAATTATAGCCCCATCAACGTATATAAGGTAAAAGGATTTCGCGTGAGAAATACGACCGATCAACCTCTGCTGATCGTCAACGACGCTGTGGTGAACCTGTACAGGATCGCGTCCATGGAACAAGAACATCATTGAGGAATTACACCTAGGCCTAGTGAATCTCATCTTGAGCACAGGCTACGTCATATGGCAAAGATTTGCTCAAAAGGAAGACGACGAGGCTCACAAAAAGAATCGCGAATGCATGGTCAATGTGGTCTCTAGAAAATGATTTAAAGGGGATCGAAAACTCAAGTACGCTATCGACAAGCGAAAGTTTTTCCATCAGGCCTAGAGTACAAGGACGTGAATGATATTATAGCATTGATGGCACTCAAAAACCTTCCTGCTCGTAGAGACGGCCGTGCTGACGCAGTTACTAGCGATGAGGTACCTAAGGATGTTTTAAATGCTCAGAAATGCTTAGAAGCTCATTTTTACATGCGTGTGTACCATCACCACGGAAAGATCAATGCAGATCTTCTCGCTTCGGTGTATCGTTATCTCGAAAGCATCACCTTCAGTAAAATCGAGCTGGAATATTTGTTTACAGTCTCATGACTGCAAGGGGTGCCTGAAGGGTATTTTACTACCTATCCCTCAGTGTAACCTGACCTCAAAAACAGCATTGTGAGCAGACAGCTCGATGGTTCCAAGTACGTAGAAATGAGATAGCTTAACCCTGGGCCTTTTTTAAATCACTGATGGAGGCTATGGTAGAGTATGCAAACTCAATCTCAGCGCGGACAAAATCGTTCTTGCCTTTTATCATCTGTAATAGGTATCACCATCAACTCGATGCTGTGGTGGATGCACTTAGCACACTGGCCTCTTACCTCTGTCTGGAAAAGATACAGCTTAAGGCGTTATCCGAGATCCTGGAAGATCTGGTAAAGATTAGTCAAATTATTCAAATCAACACCCATCTAGATTTAAGTGCTGCAGGTGTACTAATCCTGCATGCATCGAGAGGAACACCTCAGGTTGCTTTACCGATCTACTGAGGCATAAGTAGAAAGGAGTGAAAACATGTTGTTTGAAAATACTTTTTTGCTATCCGTCAGGTCTTATATCCAAATTGCACAGCCGATTATACGATGGATCTCTGTTAATATGACAGACGGAATAGCCAATGGAAACTACTCCTCGGTGAGCTTAAAACACAAAACGATGACGGTACATCTCAGCGCTGACCCCATGAACAAATACGTAAGCAATGGAGTAACCCGTCGTGCAAAAAAACTCACCTCGTGTCTGATAATCGTACGCACACTAAGTACCTCTCTCTCTGTATTAGATTCATAACGACTAAACACGGTGTGTAGTTTCCATCGTTCCATTCTTAATTTTAGCCAAAAACTCATTGAACAGCACTGAATGCTTTTTGGATTTCTGAGTCGTTCCGGCTTTTTCATAGTAATACCTAATCGATTTGACGTTTCTCCGCGCAGTACTCTCCCGTACTAGATCTGTTGCACTTTTCCGTCCTACTCTGTGGTAACCACACACACTTTTGTGTCCCACGCAGAGGCATGATGCTATATAATACACATTAAATTTTTGTCTAAAATGAACAAGCAATAAAATAAACAAACACAGGTTATTATATAGAATCTCTATCGTTGCAAGGATATACCAACATCTTGTCCTAGTAAGAATGAGACGCCTAACTGATCCAGGAAGAGAGTTTATTCTTCGTTATGATATCGGTCGTCGACTCAGAAACATCACTCAGTCATTGCATGGTACTCCAGTACCGTATTCAAGATCCAATGCCGTTCTGTACGAGCTCATCGAACGCGTCCAACAGGACCTCAAGGCGATGCCAAGAGGGAATCCTGCACGTCGTCAACTTGTCAACGAGTATAAGGCCATCGCAATACAAGAAATTATCACTACGCAGCAGTACATGAAGCAACTGCGAGACAAATGCAAGGCCCTTACTGGAAAAACTGCTAAGACTTTCAAGCTCCTTCGACTTCAGCATGAGATTCTCAGTCGATCGCGTCGAGCTGATATCGAGAAAAAACTACCCAAAATCGATCCACAAGCCCTTCAGCGGCAACGTGATCATATCACATGCCCTCCACCCCCTAAACCTGTTGAAAAAGCGTACGGAGGTGCTAACAAAGGATTTATTTACGATCATTCCCATATCCTCAAGCACAGAGTCGACAAAGAACTACTGCAGCGCATTGTACGCCCTACTGTCCATGCAGAACTTTGTACACACACAGCTATCAAACTTGGAGTCGCCTTCAAAATTCATCTAAGAACAAGAGGATCGATATATGGATCAGATCCAAATCCCTGATTTTGTATCGCAGTGATGATTTTAGTCACATCGTCGACGCTGCCTGGTCGTTTATCCAGCGTCGCATCGAAGATTACCAGGAGTCAGGATCAGCATGGATCTTCGCCGGAGTCAATCCTATCTAGTTTTTCCAAATTCACACCGATGCGTGGAAGTAACTACGTACCTCTTCTCAAATGCGTTGTGGTCACTAAATCCTGTATCAAAGTCAAAAACAACTATGACTACTGCCTAGTGTGGGCTATACTCTCAGCTACCTCCTGCAGAGGACAATGTCGATAGAGTTGCCAAATACAAGCCACCTTTTGATGCCATTAACACCACAGGCATCACCTTTCCTGCAGCAAAAATGTTCCTAAACTGGAATCACTCAACGAGGGACCCTCCATTAATGTATTCGGACTCGATGCCAAGAAAGCAGTTGAGGAGCAGTTCGTGATCTATGCTCTGATGATCTCCAAAAATCCGCCTCACAGTGCAGCATCAATTTACTGCATCACCAAAACCATGTCATGTACATCAAAGACTTTAGCCGATTGCGTCGATCTCAGTACACCTAGCATAAAAATCGCGGCTATTTGTTATCGTTGCTCAACCCACGCGACTGCATGAGCATATCTCATCGAGATACTGCCAAGAGTTACATACATGTGCAGATGCCACGTGATGAGACGCTAAAGTTCGAACGTCATCATACAAAATGCGCTCATGCATTTTATACTCTCTTTGACTATAAGGCCATCCTGAAAAAAGTAGAAGGACCTTCTCCAGATCCTACCCATTCTTTCACTGAAGAGGAACATAAACTCATGCTCGATTATTGTTAAGGTATGCTGTTCCGCCGATGAAACCTTGTCGTCGGAGTATAGTCAGTATCGTGTTGAAGACTGCATTCCATGAATCTTTGGACAACTCTCATCAGAACTGAAACGCATCTGGAGATCCAAAACTATCCAGCACCGATGCTTTCATTCACACCACAACAGCTGCAACAACATAAATCAGCTCAGCAGTGCCACATCTGTGAAGAGCACTTTAAACCACATGATAATAAAGTGAGAGACCACCGCCACATCACAGGCCACTATCGAGGAGCTGCTCATGCCGACAGCAACTTACGCTTCAAAGACCTAGATGTCCTTCAGTCATTGCTTATAATCTACGTGATTATGATGGGCATTTCATCGTAGCAGCTCCCAATCATCCACCATCAAACCGATTCTCGCTGAGTTGGGAATTTAGATTAAATATATTCCCAACAATTTCGAAAAGTACATGTCGATCACCATTGGACCTTTCCGTTTCATTCACTTCTTCCAGTCTATGTCCATATCGCTGGAAGAACTCGCTAAAAACTGTCATAAGTTTATTCATCTTGAAAAAGAATTTGGTCACTAAGCCGATCTTCTCATACACAAATGAGTTTATCCCTACGAATACTTCGATGCCACATCACACTTTGACGAAACTTCGCTGCCACTTAATACAAGACTTTTATTCTGATCTCAGCCTGACAGGAATCACTGATGAGGAATATCAGTACGCGTGCAAGATATGGAATGAATTCGACTGTTAAACACTCGGAGATTATCACGATGTTTATCTCAAAACAGACGTCTTTGAAAATTTCGGACGCCCCTACTTGAGTCATTTCCAGCTCCATCCACTATGATATTTCTCCTTACCAGAACTCTCCAGGGACGCTCTCCTCACAGTCGGGAATGACAAAAGAAATCTTCACTGATACAGACATGTTTATGTTCACCGAGCAGATGATACATGGAAGCATCTGCGTCATCACCAGAAACCATGCCGTGGCCAACCATAAATACACGATACATTACGATGCACACCATCCCTCCACTTAAATCCTCTACCTAAGCGCAATTAATCTCGTGTGAATCGGCTATGCCGCAACCACTTGCGTAGGAAATTTTCACTGGATCACTGGAGAATAGTTTCTCCAAGAAATACGGGCTGGATAACACAATGACTGGGGATATTTCGTCGAAGTTGATCTGTAGTACCCATCACATCTCCACCACGCTAATAACGATTATCCATTCTGCGCTGATTCCATCCTTGTCGACCACTCGATGCTCTCTCCTGCACAGCTTGAACAAAAGAAGCAGTGCGGAATCGGAGACTCCAATGTAAAAAAAAAGCTCACGCCCAATCTTCATCACAAAACACACTAAATATGCATGATCGACTGCTCGAACAAGCTTTTCGGCACGGACTCGTTCTTCAGCAAGTGTGTTGAGCTCTCAAGTTTAAACAATCTCCGTGGATGAAATCCTACATCAACTTCAACATGACATTACGAGCCAAAGCCACCACCACCTTCGACAAAGACTTCTTCAAACTCATGAAAAATAGTGTCTTCGGAAAGACCATGGAAAACATTCGACATGGAAAGAAAATCGAAATTGTCAATGATGCCCGTCGACGAGATAAGCTAGTAGCCAATTATGCTTTTCTCAGAATGAAAATCTGATGAAGAACTCGTAGCCATCGGGTCTAGAAAAACCAATCTCTTGCTAGACAAACCCATCTACGTCAGAGCAGCTACTCTCAAACAGTCCAAAATGCTCATGCCTGAATGTCATTACGACTTCATCAAATAACACTGCGGAGACAAATAAATGCTAATCATGACCGATACCGACTCGATCGTGTACGAGATTCTCATCGACGACGTCTACATGGACATGTTACATCGAGACCTCTTCGACCTCAGTGATTATCCAAAATCAAGCCCATTCCACTGTGACGACAATTAAAAGGTCCTAGGAAAATTCAAGAATGAAACTTGTGGCATACCCATCACGGATTTCATAGGACTTCGATTCAAAATGTACTGCATTTCCAGCAACTATGGCATTCTTATGAAAACATCCAAAGGAGTCAAAACCCTGTCACGGCTGATGTAACCACCCACCAGCATTACACACAAGCACTACAGGGAGACACGAATGATTATCCGATGAGAACTTTCCGCTCACAACGATACCAGATCTCCACCACACTCATTAACCAAATAGGATTATGCCCCTTCGATGATAAGCGATACTCCACCGATGGAAATCATACACTTTCTCATGGACACAAAGACATAAGAAAAACAAAGTGAGCCAGAACCCCCACAGCAGTATAGTCTCATGGGTAAATGGTGTTTGCTCTCTATTCACACAACGATATGAAAGTGAGTCAGAACCCACCTCCTTAGGGACAGGTGAGCCAGTAACCCTTCCTAACGAACTTGTGAGGCAGAATCCCCATTTTACTATACTACTCATAACAACCAAATATAATATATCTATATTAAATTATAGGAAGCAAACAGTTTCATAACTATTATTAATTTCACGAACGCTAATTTCTTCCCAATTTCTAACATATAAACCGCAAACACTGCGGTTACGTGGTACAATATTATAATATCTGATTAATTGATTGATTGATTGATTGTAGTTTTACGGCGCACCAGCACTGCGAGGCCATTTAGCGCCATGAAAAGGTTATTCATTGGATTATTTAGAGTTGATAAAGGATTTTTTTATCGGCCATTGATAATAAAATCAAACAGTTAAAAGCGAAATAATGAGATGGTGAGGGTAAAATATAAAGCTTCCCGATCAACGGGGAGTGTAACTGGTGTGTCAATGAATATATGGATTTAAAGGTACTTAGTATGAACGACGTTTTATATATATATTACATAAAAGTACTCAAGGTGATAGCATAAAAGTTATATCTTAAAATAGATGCTTACTTCTTTCAGGAATTTTAAAATACAAGAGACGTTTATTGTATAAAAAATTCATTCATGTGACGAACATTGTAGTGACGATCGCGCTCAGGTTTTAGATCGAAACAATCTAAAAGTGCTTAATGGTGTATGGTTCATTGCAAGAAAAGCACTCTGGTGAGTCTTTGCCTTTCAGCATGTAGGATTGGGTTATATCAGTATGCCTAATTCTAATTCTTGCAATGACTACCTCGTCTTGTTGATTAGTTCTGTATGAAGGAGCTCAGGCTTGATCGCATGGAATTTGTTATTCACAGCATCATTTCATACTTCATACTGCCTGACACTTTAGACTTTAAGAGGTTTTGATTCTAAGTTTAAAATCAGTGTATGGTGTTTAAAATTCAAATTGTTCTAGGGATATGGCAGTTGTTTTAGCAGCGCGATCGGCCTATTCATTACCTTTAATACCAATATGGCTGGGTAACCAACAGTATACCATATTGCAGGAGGTACACAGTTCTATATGTTTGATGAGAATATTGGTTATAATATCTAATAAAGCATATCCCAAAATGAGGTCAAATGCTGATATCAGACGTTCAGCACACAGTTTTCGAAAACAATCAAAAATACATTGTTATATAATATGTTAAAGAAGTATGTTGATCGAGATAACTCTGTAAATCAGTCAACTAATTTAGTTGTTCGTGTCCATTCAGTGACTATTTAAATGATGACGTACAACCGGAATCTGACTTTGGTTCAACCAGTCTTCAAAATTCTGAAATACTAAACAATCAGTACAATAAACGTTCACATCTGCAGCCAGAAAAGAAGAATGAGTTAAAACAGATATGTGAATATGATCACTTGTTCAAGATGTTCCAACTCTAACAAACAAAATCTACTATGATGATGAAATTGCAGATTCTAAACCTGTAAAACAGCACCCTTACAGAATGAATCCTCTTAAGAAGGAATGCTTGAAGAAGGAAATTGAATATTTATTGGAGAACGACTTTATTTGCTAAGCAAAAGTAAATGGAGTTCGCCGTGTATTCTTGTGCCGAAATTTGATAGTTCTTTTGGTATGTGCACAGACATCAGACAAGTGAACAGTGTCAAGAAAAAAGACTCATTTCTAATACAAAGAATTGATGACTGCATTGTCATGATTGAAAATGCAAAATATGTTACTAAGTTTAACCCTGTTAAACAGATTCTGGCAGATTCCACTATTGGATAAGCAAAAGAAATTTCAGCTTTTGCAACTCCAGATGGATTCTATCAATACAAAGTGATGCCATTTGTTATGAATAATTCTCCATCAACATTCCAGCGCGCAATGAACATGGCAAAATCTGATATAGATAGCTGTGATGCATACATTGACACGTCATGTTTTACAGAAATTCCTCGAAGGATCATCTGAAAACTATCCGAAAATTCTTCCTTCGCTTGAGTGAGGAAAATCTGACAGTTAATCTAAATAAAAGTGCATTTTGCAGAGTTTGAGTCAAATATATAAGACATATTGTGGAACATGGACTATTCAAACCTGTAGAAGCTAATGTTAAAGCTATCTCTGAATTCCCCGTGCCTAACAGTAAAAAGCAATTGATGAGATATTGGGTATGGCTGGATATTGTCGTAAATTTTTCACTTAAATTTGTCCATAATTGCTGACTCCCTGACAAATTCATGAAGCAAGAAGACCAAGTTTTATTGGTCTGATGAGTGTTAGGAAGCGTTCGATAAATTAAAGGCCATACTTAAGAGTGTACCAATTCTTTCAGCTCCAGATTTCAATCATCCGTTTCAAGTGTCTGTTGATACGAGTTGTATCGACTGGTGACATATTAATTAAGGACGATAAAGATGGTTTGGATCATCCAAGGTGCTATTTCTCAAAACAGTTAAACAAACACAAGAAACATTATTCCACTATCGAGAAGGAGTGTTTCGCTATAATTTCGTCTTTACAACACTTTGAAGTGTATGTTATGTTCCTTCTCCTATTATGTATTCAGTGATCACAACCCACTTACTTTCATCAACAAAATTAAAAACAAAAACCAGAGGTTGTTGAGACTGAATTTTGATGTTGAAGAATACAACATCTATATTCGGCACATCAAGAGTAAAGACAATTTAATCGCAGATGCACTTTCACGTGTATGAGAGTTTCATATTGCTTCGTTTTGTATTTTCATTATGCCTCTTCCTTGGAAAATTTTATCATGTATCTATTTAATTAATAAGGAAAAGGTAAGTTTTGTTGCATAAATGTTTCTTTTTTTATGAAGGGAGGTATTATGTATATCTATATTGGCTGTAACTTCTGGTATATGATTTAATTTAATTGTCGTAATTTTTATTCATGCTTGTAAACTGTATAGAATATTTTTTGTTATAAATTGTGTGCGTAATTTGGCTATGTTAGAAAACAAATTACTTAGGATCTATAGATGTTTACCTACGTGTTGACAATTAGTAATAATAATCGTAATAATTAGACTTAAAATGGCACCGATGGCGTATTTTCTCAGTGACTGATGGGATATGGAATTTCAAGAATAATTTTGTTGATTACCATTGATTGAGCGAGGTCATGTAATACGTAATTAATCGTATATCAATAGTGTGTGTTGTCACATGGGGTATAGTGTGAACTACAGTCGCAATATACGGTGTATAGAAGGAGACTTTAAACATTCAGTTTTATTTCAATTTCTGGAATCATTCACACTTTTTTGTTCCTGATGCAAATCTGCAGACGTATTTTATATTGTGCTTAAATAATTTTGGAGAGGAAAAACATTTGTTTGGACTGTTCAGTGGTGATAGAAAGTGCTCATTATTTGGACTCTAATATTATTCTGGAACTGTTATAAATTATTCAAAAGAATTTTTCACAACGCCATCTTGACAACATCAAGGTTCTTGGAGACTTTTCATTCCTTTAGGACTTTTACTTTTATAAGGACTAATTTGGATTCGCTTAATTATACTTTAAGCTCACATTTTTCATTTATCACTTTAATAATTAAATTGTTTGCTAAGTTTTACAAAACTTGTTGATTTTCCTTCTTTGCTGTTACTTAACTTTGTGACCATAGAGTCGCAACAACGTGTTAAAGGAGTATTTTGGTTGAGAGAGCCACGTTAATCATTAAAAGAATGTAGTTGTTCCTGTTCCATACAGCGAGGATTTAATGATGGAATGCAGTCTAACGCTAATGGTGTGGTTTAAGCAGTCTTCGGAAATCAGAAACATTAAATAATTTGGCCAGAAACATTCATATCTGCAGCCACAAGAAAAGTGTGACAATTAAACTCTACCATAACGTTGAAAATGTAGATTGTACACCTTTGTAAAAGCATCTTTACAGGATAAATGTTCTCAAGCAAGAAAGTTTGAAAAGAAAATCAGTATATGCTGGATAATGACGCCTAGTAAAAGTATTCCTGTGTTGAGACCGGATAATACTTTCCGTACGTGTACTGACTATAGAAAGTGAATAGTGTGAACAAATTAGATTCATTTCAATTGTCAAGAAACTATGATCGCATTAAGACAATTGGAAGTGCAAAACGTGTCACTAAATTTGACATTTTGAAAGGATTCTAGCAAAATTCGCTCACGGAAAGAACGAAGGAAATTTTGGCATTTGTAACTCGAGATGGACCTTATCAATATAAAGTGATGTTATTTGATATTCAAATTTTTCCGTCAAGATTCCATTCATCCTACAACGATGACGTCATCATCTACAACGACACCTGGAAAGATCAAATGGAAACTTTTCGGACATTCTTTGATCAACGCAGTGACGGAAATCTGAACATTAATTTAGGTAAAAGTGAGATTTGCCCTGCTTTTATTACACTTTTTATATTTTGTGGGATATAATCAAATTAAAACTGTAGCAGTTAAGGTCACGGCTATCTCAGAATTCCAAGTGCTGTTAGTAAAAATCAGCTGATGCGATTTTTGGGTATGACTGGAAATTATTGGAAAGTTTGATCAACGTTTTCCATAATTGCTGAAGCCCTGAATAATTTGTTGAGTAAGAAGTGCAAGTTTTATTGGCCTGCCAATGTCAGAGAGCTTTTAATATATTAAAAGACCATACTTAAAGGTGCAACAATTATTCAGCTCAAGAGTTCAGGCAATCATTTCAAATGTCTCTTGATTCAAGTGATGTTGGAGTTGGTTAGGTATCATGTATATCTATATTGTGTCTTTACTTTTTGTCCATGATTGCACATTGTAAGGGTCATTTGTAAAGAGCATATTGTAAAGACTCGATGGTTTTAAACTAAATAACAGAAAAGAGCGAAAGCCAACAAGGTTTGTTCAATAAATAATTTATTTCCTTAAGATACAATGTGCAAGATTAAAAATAAATTTACTTAGGGTCTTTTGAAAGAATTCCTAAATAGTCCTAATGTTCTATCATAAGTCCAAAAGTACTGAGTGTTCCGAATAAGTTCCAGTGATCCTGATGTGCAAATAGTCTGGAATATTCTGATGCGCTAATGATATAATCCAAAATGTCTTTCAATGAATTCACAGTGATGCAAAAACAGCTACCTATCTTAAAGGTGGTGAGCACCTTGTATTGCCAACGAATAATTTAAATAAATTAAATCCTTTCAATTGAATACAACTAACGCTGCGTCTACTAAGAATGACGTTTAACATAGAATAACTAATTCTCATTAAAACTTGAACTGCAACAAACTGAATTTCTAATAGGGGCTAAAGTACACCTACTATGAATGTAGTGATATATCGATGGAGATGATAGCGCTAATATAAATAATAATTTAACAAAATAAAAAATCCGCACAGGTCAAAAAAGAAAAAAAAATACCCGTAAGGGACAATGATTAAATGAGAAAGAGAGAGGAAAGAGAGACAGCAATAACTCAAACATAAATGATAATGGTTAGACGACCATAAAACATTTGAAAAAATTGAAACAAACCCAACTTAAGTTGAGCACAAATAGATGTAAACCTGTAATAGGTAAAATAAGAGCGATATGTCCATCACTACTGACTTCAGGGTAGAGGTCACCCATTAAATCTGACTTGAGGGAATATGGAAAGGAAACCAGACCACTGCACAACTGTCTGAAGAGAGGGGAGTACATAACCTTGACCCCAAGACCACAACCTTGGCCAGGTTAGGAAAAATGTAAAGAACCTCCACAAAATTAACGACTTGTTAAAATAAAGCAATGACGCCTTCGGGAATGCATAAATTTTGGACGGGGCAATCTTCAAAGTTCTAACCAGCTATATATGTTGGGACGGACTAAAAGTTGCCCACAAACAAGCCTAATTTGGAGGACGCTGTTCAACCCGGTCTACCTTGCGTATGTGATATCACCATGGGCTATCACGAAGATGACATGTAGGACTATTTGGAATAGAAGAATGTACGTGAAGAGGCAAGGCTGTCTGCAGAAAGTCTTGATGTACGGACCCGCTGTTAGACGGAGTTTAAGGAAGAGAAGAAGATCAGTGCAATGTCTTTAGTTAACAACCCCAAAAGGCCCTTTTCATGGCACTCGTGAGTCTAGAAAAGATATACTATTGGACCATTGCCTCCAAATATTTTGTCTTTTGAGGCTATAAACATTTAATATAAGAGTTTTCCCATACTTACCTAAAGTAACGTGTATTGAGGTCAATTGAGGTCAGCCACTAGTAACTGTTGCTATTTTTTTCCTAGTGACGTTAGTGTCGTGATGTCACCCATGTTAGACCTATGGACCGATTTAACAAAGCATGTCCCGTTCGAGGCTATTTGCTATCTCGTACCTTGCCCTATGGGAAGCTGAACTGAGGCCCAGCTGGCGCATATAACTTCTTACACGGCTTATACTTCCAACGTATTTATATGCAGTCTTTGATTAGGATAACGGCGGTATATTCGCTGCGTAAGAAATGCGATCGATTTAACCACCCATAACCACGTAAACAAGCGTCAGGGGAAATGCATATAATAAGGAACACTATTACTGACACTCCACTGTAGAAACGAAGACATGTATTTGAGGATTCGGTTTCTTTAATTTTACACAGTTAAGCAGGTGCTGATTTTCGGCAGGAGTAAATTTGTATCACCCTGGTATGACAAAAGACAATACAAAGTAAAAATTTGCATGTAGTGATTGCATTGCATTTATCAATGCTTTGTCTTTCATTTTGCCGATATTGAACTAGTCCTTTAATTTCACAGTGACATTGGTCTTTTACTTTTCACAGATTGTAACATATTGCCAAGAATGGCATGACATAATAATTGTATCACTTGTTTGGTGACCTGCAAAAGCATCTAAATAGCTTAAAACTACTATTTTCAATTGAAGGAATCTCAACTATATCAAAATATATTTTGAATTGTATTACTATTCCTTTAGTACCATTGTAATCTATGCTTTTGAGTCTGAGTTTGATTGTGACATTTATTTTAATAATGTGCTTTTGCGATTTAGTCTTCATGTACTGTTTTTCCAAAATTACCATGCCACTCCATTAGAAACTCTTTGAAAGCCAGATAACTATTTTTGGAAATCAGAGATCAGATTGAAATCACTGTGACAAATCTAGTTTAGATACTACTAACTTTTCTCAGTCAAAGTCGCTGAGAAAGGTTAAATATAATAATGTTTCCTTACATGCTTCTAAACCCGTTTTCATTTACTAATGAAACTATTCTGTATTCTGTTAAATAAAACTGAGTAGTAATTATTATTAATAAAGAAATACTAGAAAGAGCCGGATGAATTCGGCAATATATTAACTTAATAATTATCAAACTCCACATACAATTGGTTATTTCTTACGTGACATACATAGCCTTAATGACTGATATTCATGGTCACGTTGCTAGTTATAAACTGGGACTTTTGTTCTGTTTTCTCTCCATGTCTCTGAGTACTCACGAACGAACACTAACATAGTCCTCAAAGTCAATTCACTCGCAGATAACCATCTTATGACATCTAACACTAACATAGTCCTCAAGGTCAATTCACTCGCAGATAACCATCTTATGACATCTAACACTAACATAGTCCTCAAGGTCAATTCACTCGCAGATAACCATCTTATGACATCTAACACTAACATAGTCCTCAAGGTCAATTCACTCGCAGATAACCATCTTATGACATCTAACACTAACATAGTCCTCAAGGTCAATTCACTCGCAGATAACCATCTTATGACATCTAACACTAACATAGTCCTCAAGGTCAATTCACTCGCAGATAACCATCTTATGACATCTAACACTAACATAGTCCTCAAGGTCAATTCACTCGCAGATAACCATCTTATGACATAATTACTTGGTATACTATACTGTAACAGATGCTTGCTCGCTTCTTCCAAAAAGTCAATAGTGTCATAACTTTAATATTTTGCAAAGCTGTCATTTTCATTTCTCCAAAATATTCTGCGGATTTGTCATGATTTGTTCTGAAACTTTCCGAAAACTGAATTAAAGTATTTTCTCTTCAAAATGTTTGTTAGACCGCAAAATATGCTCATGAACCTTTTGTGCTGTGCAGGTTGCCCTTTTTAAAACAAGAGTTATAACTTTTCAACCCTGTTCTGATATCTACTCTTTATGTGCAAAAGAATGAAAGAAGAAAAGAAACAAATGAAAACAATTGCTTAATATATTTTCCAGTGAAGAGTAGAGAGAAAAACTAGGGGAGCAGGTTGTACAGGGCACCAAATACAGACAACTTCAACAGAACAAATGTTATGCTTCTCAGTCGGAAGTTTTGTTTTGTCTTCGTGCACAGATAAGAGGAACTGTGCGAAATTGTTAAATGTGTCTTGTTTGTTTGATATTATGGGCAGAGCCTAACTGACATTGCGTGCATATCTTTCATTCACTTATCTCTCCTTCTCCCTTTGATATCCATTTGATAACCATTGATAAAAGTTACTAATTTTTGTAATGACAAGTTTAAACTTATTTAAGTTATTTTACTGCTTTTTCAACCAGAGATATTTTCCATCCGTTACATTTGCCGGACCCAGCGACTCGCATTCTTCGCCATGACAACGCGGAAACATGGCCAGGGTCTAATGAAACTTCTCCAAAAAATCTAACATTTGTTGCTTTCAATTTATAAATCTAAATTAAACAATAAGAAAGACTACAGCATAAAAAGTAGATGTTAACATATGTGTAAGCACAATTCGGATAAATAAAGTATGGACCTCGTCAATCTGCCCTGAGCCCAAAAATGTTTATCAAAATGTATATCGATCGTCGTGGAAATTTTAAACGTGAGCAATCGATAAATGTGTCTTGTTCGTTTGATATTTTGGACAGAACCTAACTGAAATTGAGTACATGGGTCTCTCTTAAAACCCCGTATCTCTCACTCACTTATCTCTCCTTCTCCCTTTGATAACCACTACCAGGTCAAGCCGCTCCCACGTACAAATGGCATACAAGAGGTCAAATACGGTCATGGTCGAAGTTGATAGCTTATATCATTTTGAAATTTTCCACAGCAGGCATTAGTTATCTTGGGATTCGTACAGGTACTTGATGTTTACTCCTTCAAAAGTTATCGGGTTTGATTGACATATTTTGCCTTGTTTTGATTGACATATTTTGCCTTGTTTCGATTGACATATTTTATAATCTCAATATAGATAGACAGTTGCTTTTTGCAAGTGTTACTACTAGAATTAGGTGTATGTTTCATACACTTATCTTTGAAATTAGCTAATAAAGACCTCTGAATTTTAGAAGCTTTATTTCATCTATATATACAATTCCTAATTATTGTTTTGCTTTAGCAGTCAAGTTCTAAGTTAGGGAGAAGACGATGTTAACCATTTTATGTGCTTTGTATTTCTTTAGGAAGATGAATGAGAAAATATGAAATATAACTCTTGTCCACTCTATAACCGTCTATGCCTCGGCAAAGGATTTCCAAAAGTATACCCAAGTCTAAAACAACATTAACTGTATTAGAGACGCAACTATGATGTGTTAGTTTCTAATTGTAATATTCATGCTAGTTTATTTGCAAATTGCAATCGTTGTACTTTTATCGATGCGAGAGGTCGTGGGTTCGAACCCCGGCCGAATCATATCAAAGACTTGTAATAATGGTATTAGCAGTTCCCTCGCTTGGCGCTCAGAATTAAGAGGTTAGTGTTTGAACTGGTCGGCCTGGTGTCAGAATAATTTGACCGGGTGGGACATGATTATACATGTCTGCGGCATGAAGC
This sequence comes from Megalonaias nervosa, assembly GCA_016617855.1. Lineage (NCBI taxonomy): Eukaryota > Metazoa > Mollusca > Bivalvia > Unionida > Unionidae > Megalonaias > Megalonaias nervosa. The sequence continues at coordinate 634 of JAECUM010095944.1, read as the reverse complement.
CCGAGTGCTAGAGATCACTATAAACTGCCACACTGCAAACATCGTACCGCTATAACTGGAATTGTTAAAGCTACGTTAAAAATCTAAATCACACAGAAATACAGTACTTTTATACTTTTCATTATAGTTTAAATTCTTATACAGTGCTGCTTAATATACTCTTTTTCTCTATGATCTTTCCCATGTAAATACCTCCTTTCCTTGATTACTAATTATGTCACATCAGAGTTTGGTTAGACTTGCTGTTAAAATGGAAAACATTTGTAACAAAATTAATTGAAAGCACTCTAACATCACCAACATCATATCCATATTACAGCAGGTTAGTCGTTGTGTATTTTTGTAATGCCAACTATTCAAAAACATTCAAATTTCACGTGCTGTAGAAGTACATGGATTTTTCGTTTTAGAAAAGCTCCTTTGCAGTCATTTAGTAAATAATTAATGTATACAGTAATTAATAATATAAGAATGACGAAAATAAATCTTTTGCTTTGTGCAGACGTTTGACGGAATATTGCAAATGACTCCAATCACTTGGGATTAGCTCTCTGGATCACTCTTTCCTCCAGAAACATATGCAAACAGAAGACTCTGCTCTATCCCAATAATTGTCATTATCAATACCAATGTT